>VZSC01014765.1:18718-33905 GCA_013398225.1 Steatornis caripensis | reverse complement strand
CAGAGACAGGACAAGGGGCAATGGACACAAACTGGAACACAGGCAGTTCCACCTGAACATGAGGAGGAACTTCTTTACCTTGAGGGTAACAGAGCCCTGGAACAGGCTGCCCAGAGACGTTGTGGAGTCTCCTTCTCTGGAGATATTCAAAACCCGCTTGGATGCATTCCTGTGCAACCTGCTCTAGGCTAACCTGCTTTAGCAGGGGGGTTGGACTGGATGATCTCTAGAGGTCCCTTCCAACCCCTACCATTCTATGATTCTACTGCAATTCCGAGTGACATAGCTACAGTCAATTCTAGGTATTTTAGAAAGATCTATTACCAACAACAGAGGATGGCGTAGCTCTAAGTGCTGAAGTGAGTCTTTTAATACAGCACTTAATATTGCATTATGCATATTTGGAGAACATAAATCTAGACTGACCCAAACCTGAATTTTAAGTAACTTCAGAAATGTTAATTATAGTCGTAAGTTCAGCATCAATATGTCAAACAATCTTCGAAAGGACTCCACAGTACAGAGAGGTGCATTTAGCAATTCCAGAGCTCCTATTCCTATCAGTCATTTGTATCCTGTGGCTACATCAACAGTAAATCTCTTAAACACAAACAACAAAACCCTCAGTGTATGCAAGAGCATAATGGTGGTTACAGATCCCTTAGAATTAAGGTGCCTAACATGAACACATTTAGTGCTCAACAAATAATTTTTTAATGTCATTGATCCTGGATTTTTTTTTTAAAGCTACTTTCTGTTCCTTTGACAGATGTGCTATGCTGCATTTCATTACTTTCTCTCCTTACCTCGTTCTTCTTTTGTTTTAGATAAGTGATGAGGCTTTCGGAAAAGATTAAGTACTGGCAGGCAAAGCAATGGCCCAAACACGGTTTTAATTGGAACTTCAAATCCTGTGGAAAAAATGAGAAATCAAACCATTAATAATTTAATTTTACTAGCAGACAGAGCAAGTTCATGTATCCTATTTTAGGCAGCTTTTACCATATTTCTTCATATTTGATTTCAACAAGTATGCAATCTGTTAGTCAAATCATGTTAAAAATAAAATTATTACCCCAAGATTTCAGTGAGGTATGCATAGCAGCTAAGAAGTGCTGAAATGATTTTGTGCTCATCCAGAGAAGTAATCCAGTCATTACTGTTAGTAAGTCAGAATTTACTTGATTAAACCTTAAGTCCAAAAAATGCTTTCTTCTGTAAAATCTAAAAATCTTCCCATTACTGTATAACATTCATAGTATTGTTTTCTTATGCTGCTACATTATGCTCTTTGCCCCGTGAATGCTTTACAGAGTACACCATTATATAGTAATATGGCTCAAATGCAACTAAGACATAACCCTAAACAATTCAAGCTTCAAGACAAAAGATAGTGAAAGAAATTTCATTTCTCTTGAGACTGGCAAAGGCTCTAAACATAAATACCTCTGTAAAAGAAAACTATAAAAGCAATGTTTTAGGGACTCGGAGGTTAGATGTTGTTACTGGGCAAGTGGCAACCAAATAACCAACAAAATAAAACAAATCAGTGTATGAGTAACTTGCTTATTTCTGAAAATAAGACATTTTTGCATTGGCAATTTTTGTTCAGACATACAGTACAAAAAAGCCCAGATACATCACAGGACAACTCTAAAATTTTTCTGAGAATATCACTTTGCATTCTAAAAGATCACAGGTCCATATTCTTATAAATAGTAAGTAGCATTAATACAGTTATTTCAATGAACCAGCAGGGACTTCTACAAGTAACTAACCTGACAGACAGAGCTGAAATGTTCTAGGTTCTCAAAGCTATATCAAGGAGAAGGCTTCACTACATTTTCTTACGCCGCTGCTATTGTACGGCAAGTATATGTAAAATTTAATTTGGGATTGCCATTGGATTTATGTAACGTGACCTCAGTCACATGAGGCCACTGGAATTCAATAGACATTTTGTAGTAGGCAACTAGTTATCAGTAAGTGTGTTCAACTACATATAGTGCTGTTATTTAGTGCGGCAAATATATCTAAAGCCCCTGTAGAAGGTGGCATTTGGAACTGCTATAAGACCATATATTTACAAAAGCTCCTTCCGTAATGATAGTTTCAATGGGTAGTGAATTTATTTCTTTACTGTTTGTTAATTGAGGCCTGCAGGATGCTATGGGAGTTTTAAAGACTGAACTGATGATTATGACTAGAATGGTAGGCAAAATTTTTTATTAAACTCTCTTTTCCGGAGAACAAACTTCTTGAATTATTTCTCTGAACATTTCATTGAAGCATTTCTTAGGAAGAAGAGCAAATTTTTGGTCAAAGCGATGATAAGATAGAAATGGAAAACCTAAGTTCAGGTCTCTAGCCTGGCCAGAGTTGAAGAAAACTTAAGATCTTCCCCTAAATAACATTTTGTTTCTGAATTCTACTTATGACCTAACCCGTGTAAATGCAAGAAATACAAAGCTTTGGTCCATAGTCAGATTATCTAGTCTGTAGTTTCCTCTCAAGAATTGATTAGCTAAAGGAAAGGCGATGTGTATGTGACAGTCTGCTTGCAAAGCTGCTCAGGAGGGAATGCAGAGGCAGTTTCTTTGCGTGGTACAGAGACTGTGCCAACAACACCTGCAAGGACAACATTAGATCTCTCTGCATCATATCCATCTGTTCCATTTTGTCCTCCCAGAAACCAGAAGCCAGGAGATCACAGCACAGACGCACAAAAGAGGTTGTGTGAGAGCCAATGCAGACCAAGCACGGCTGACGCGGCATGGTTAACAACCTTTGCATTCAAGCAAATCCGAGCATAGTCGTTCATGTAAGCGCCTGCATCGTGCTCCCCAGTGTTTCTAGTTGTTCCTATGTTATGATCTCTTCCACCGCCCAGGTACGTCCACCTTCCCTCAGCCTGCTAGATAACAGAGAAGTGACAGATGATATTGCTTTATTGGGTGCAAAGGCAGACGACATAGGTACTAGATGAAGGGTGGCATGAGTCCTGGGAACGAATTTTAGCTTATATAGAGTTAGAACCAAAGCAGAGGGCAAGCCTACACCGTCAGCTTCAAAGCAAAAGTCCTAATGTACAGATACCGACATACTTGTGGATTTCCAATGTACCACAGACAGGAAGCAATGGACGCTCGACTGGCAATTCAGCCTTAGAAATTTTTAGAGATTTATAAGACTGGTTTTTCTCCTGAAAGTCAGAAATGGGCTTGAGGGGAAAACAGGCTATTTCTTCAGGAAAACAATTCTTGGTCCAAATATCACTCCTTCACTTCTCCATCAATAAATAATTTTAAATATAACTACTGGGCTTCTCTTGTGTACATTTCAAAAATGCCTTGCAAACTGCAAGCTCTCCAAGCACTACCGCTCCTTTTAGCACAAAGAAACATTTAAGTCAGTCATTCGATACACAGCCATTCAAAGACATTACTAAAGTTTCACAGGAGGCAATTTTAGAGCCTAGTGTTCTAAACGAGAGGCAGATACTAAGCTCCTGCCTAATTTTTAAAATGTATCTATATGCCTATGGAGCTATAAAAATAACAAATACGAAAATAACAACAGCCACAACAGCCCTCATTATAGTTTTGTAGCAAAGCCTGCCAGAAATATAAAAAGGATAATATCTTATCCAGAGCAGTAAAAGCAGGACAGAGTAGATGTTAAGCCCCCTCTGGAAATATGCGAACCCTCGGAGCATTCAGATTTCATGTCATTTGCAAGACACAAGAGTACTCTGGTTGGGATGCATGAGAATAATAACTGAAAAAAATCCAAGTTGTTGAATAGCTTGACTATACATATACTAACTGAAGCTTCGGGTGTAGAAAATTCAATAAAGTGGTATACTTCACAGTAAAACAAATCTCATAATGGTCTTCAAATTAATTCACATTCACAGACACGCCATAAAGGTAACTTTAAGAAGGGGGAACAAACTCCATCTAACAAACTCAATCTTTACTTAGAGAATATCCTCAGTACTTGATCAACTGCCAGCAAGTTCTTTATTGCTTTAGCTGTCATTTTACCAAAACCACCAAATTTTTCAGCATTTGAAAGAAGGCCACACCTCACCAAATTGTAATTTACTATGATCGTTATATTTCTTATAAGTTTATCCTACCATGATGAATTTGTGCTTGGAATGCAACAAGAGAAGAAACGACAACATCTCCTCCGCACCATGTGTTTGTCTAAGAATATATTTGAAAGAAAGTACGTTGGAGCTTGACATGCTCTTGGGGTATGATTAAAAGCTTGTGAAATAAAATAATTCAGAAAAGACAGCTCTGACTTCAACCACCGCTAGGGACAAGAGATCTTTCACTTAAGGCGTGTCAGTCATTCACAGGTATAGCTGAAATCATACAGAAGACATACTTTAAAAACTGGCGATTCAGATATAAACCCCAAACCAGAGAGACCCTGTGGGCGACATAAAAATGCCATAGATTTTAACTAGAGTTTCATTTTTCATAATAATAGTAAGTCAAAGCCTAAACATGCACCCACTTTATACTGATAACATTGAATGATAAAGAAAACTACGATTTAGAAAAAAAAAAGGTAATCCAAGAGGAGAGAGATAAAACCCCACGTAGAATATGATTCTTCAGCAAAGAAGACATCCCCCCCAGGCTGTTTCCTATCTAATGCCACATCTGGGCCATAGTAACTTAGTTCTGTAGCAAAGGTCTGGGTTTATTCAGAGCTGATGAGATTTGTAACCTAGACTATTTTATGTTATGCTCTCTTTTAAGTGGGTGTATTTCATTAAAGATATTCTTTCCTAAGCTTCAGAGTCTGCTCCACTTCTGTGAATTCCCTTTATTTCCTTTCTGGCAGTGCTACAATTAACCATCTATAGAGACACAAAGCCAGCTGAAACTCACAGTAATTTTATATATAAACACAATTTAGACGAGCTCTCATCTCATCCAAAGTTATCTTCAACAATTTCTTTTAAAAAAAGTAGCGAGATTGATCCAGATACAATAGTATCTGGCACGCGAAACATTTTGTTAAGTGAGCAGCAGAACTGACGAAGCTTGGTTCAGAATCTAATTTTTTCTTCTGCACGGATGCTTTGGCATTCAAGAAGTTCAGGACTGAAGTTAAAATTTTCCGGATGCAAACACTGATCGTGTTTCTTTCCTGCATGCAATAGATGGTGTCTAATAAAGAGCGTACTTGCACTACGGCCTCCATGGGAGTATACAAAAAACTGCTGACAGGGGCTCAGCCACTGAACCCCCGACTGTTGAGAACGACTTTGAGAACCGTCGGTTTGCAGGAACTTACTGTCTTTGAGACCTCTCTCTCTGTGAAATGCGTTTCAAAATAGTTTCAAAAGTTACCAGGGGGAAAATAGATAGACGTAAGGCATAAACATTGTTTCCTTATCTTAGACATTGTCTTACTGGAGTGAATAAACTGAAAGACCAATTGAAAATAGCATTAATCTGTGTACTCTGTTAGAGAATGCTTAGTTGTGAGAGTGAAGTCCTAATCTGCTTGAAATTAAAAGTTTAGAGGTTGACTTTAGCACAGTCAGAGTTTTGCCCCAGTTCTATATGCCCAAATATTCAGAGGATAGAATTGCACCAGCTTTCAGACAGAGAATATTAGTGGGGGCCACGACAAAATCATTCAAACTCTTTTGAAAAAATTCAACCTTTTAGAGGCTGTTCTCAACGAAATTGCTGAGAGCAAGAAGGAGACTGTGTTTTCCCTTCGGGGGAGAGGCGTGATGTCCAGATGATTTAAGGGCTCACTCTTCACGCAGATGCCGCTTAGGTTGTCAATATTGAGATACTATCATTCCCGCTGCTCCTCAACAGTAATTATGCATTAAGGCTTACATTTGAATCAAAGGTCCCAGATGCTTTCCTTTAATATTAAAAAAGTAATCTCCTTGTGTAACAAATTCTACAATAGAATACTTGATATTATTTATTCTCAGAGTGATAGTTACTGTTTCTATAAGCCCGCGTCTAGCCTCCTTTTAGCAGTTTCTCTTTTCTGTTGTTGAATTGTTTAAATAAATACAAAAATCCCCAGATTTCTCACGTGCTTCCTTTTGTATGTTTGTATCTTTTGAAATTAACTGTAATGGTGCTTTTGTATTAATAACAAGCCCATTAGCAACAGACTAAAGTGATTAAGAGATAGCCTTTTTCTCTTTATCAAGCATGGATGTCAGCTGAGACTCTACGTAGGAGTTAAAATTGCATTCTCTAGTGTGGAGAGTGTCACAACTTTGACAAGCCTAAATATACATGGGTTCCTGACAGAAATGAAAACTCCCAATACTGGCTTTCTCCAGCTGAGGAAAGGTGTTTACAGACAAGAAATTCAACACTAATACAGTAAAGTTCTGAAGACATTTTTCTAACCCACAAATTCTTGATTTGCTACACTATTCTCTCTCTTGAAAGACCTTCCTTAATTTCTTCTGAAATCTTCTACGCCCTGTTTTAGCCCGTAATAGGTTTTCAGACTCAGTTTAAGGCACATTGTCATTGTGCTTAAGGATCTTGCCTCTCAGTGCCACACTATTAAGATTTTCTATTGATATTCCAGCCTAGCTCAAAAGCAGCCTCTGCAGCCCTCGGAGCAGTCTCCAAATTCAGGATGCTTACTCCAGAACAAACACAGGTTTTGGTTTTTGAACACTGACCTCTTTTCTGCTAACACATTAAAGGCTGGCTGAAAGCCTGCTTCATGGCACTCATTACTGCAGAAAAAGTGCTACTCTCTCTCTGTTTGTGCTCTCTTCCCTTCAAAGTCCTTCTACCTTAGAAATATTTTCAATCTTATTACTATCAATAAATAAATTGCTTTTGGTAATAACCATTTAATTCAAATTTTGCTTGGGCTGCTTCTGGAAAATAAATTTCCAACAAATAAATGGATTTTATTAGTTAGTTATCCCACTCTATTATTTGCTGTTATGACAATCTAAACACACAGAGTTATGTTAGTCCCTACCCAAAAGGTCTCAGCAATACCATGTAATTATTGAGTTAAGCTTCTAATTCATTTGTTGTTAGTTTTGTTCCTCTGAAATTTCCTCATTCTGTTATTGCGGGAAGCCGTGTTTGCACAGCAAAAGAAAAAATACAAGTTCTTTATTGCATTCCTTTACTCTCCCTTTTATCTTTAAACTAGCTAATTAGCATATTAATTAACTAGATATAGCACTCACGATCCTACAATTAACTGTGGGTACCACATTCAACTGATTTAGTGCAACACCATTTGTACTTACATCATAATAATATCTTCACTTACCTTTGCTTCGATGTGCCAAGGATTTCAAAATTAAAACAACTAGTATTGTAACGTATCTTATTAACACTAAGTATCCAAGTGAACTTTTTTTGTACTTTGTCAAAACTTTCCAATCCTAAACAAATAAATACACAAGGTTTATCAATTACGTAAGAAATGAAACCCCACTGGCCCCACACATTAAAAGCTTACTCCTTTTCTATTTTTACCATCAAATCTTCTGTTCTGCTGTTTCAGACCTAACTGCTTTTCTTGTCAACTTCCAGAATTCCAATAGAACTAAGACTTTCATACACCAGTAACAACTCTGGGGAAAAAAAAAAAGCCACCTTGTAATCTAAATGAACAAAAACATTCTCCTCTCTGTCTCAAACTGCTGCTGAGGGACATTTTGGGCATTAAAAGAAGATTACTGAGAGCACCCACCACCACTGCCCATGTCTGGCTGCTTCTCCCCTGCTCACGTTCTTAGCGTTATACCTACTATAGCTGTAATTACACCAAGAAATCTAGCCAAATTGAAATTCTTACCCTTCTAAACTGTCACTAGAACGTGAAAGCGAAGTAGCACTTTCCATAAGAACAAGAACCACACACATCTCCTGACTCAACAACTGAAAACAAAGAAAATGTGTTCCAGCTTCCAACAACTGAAGTTTGCAAATATTCTGTAGTTCATGCTTGGGATACTGAAAATCAACACACAGATGCGGGTACAGGAGAAGAGAGGAGAAAATAGGAAAAACCTCGTGTCGTCTCCTAGCGTTACCCTGCCAAAGAGTTCTCTCCATCAAGTTGCGCTATAGTAACTCCAAGGCCTGCCTGGTAAAAAAACAGCCAAGGCAGATACACAACATTTCTGGTCTGCTAATCATGCTGGGCTGCCCTTGACCTCCACTAATTTTTGGAAAGTGCCCACATAGTTGCTGCAGCATGATAATCTTGCTGATCTGAAGAAAGTACAGCCATTGTACGCCATGAAGCACAGGGACTGCAATTCTGGTTAGCCTTTTCAGGAGCTGTGCACAACAGAAGGTGAGAACTGCTATATCCTCAACCCAAACTACCTTCTAAAATGGGCTCAGCTGGGAACGGACAGTCCAGCTGGGAGTATTTCAGCACAAACCAGCCCAGTAATAAATTCATAATGAAATAAATTCTGTTTCAGAGTGAAATAAAAATATTTTGCAATTGTGGAGTTAGTACACTACAGTTTGGTTCACAATGGTCAAAATCTCTCAGCCAATAAATATCTGATGACAATTTCAGTATAACTGTCTACATTTACCAAGTAAGATTCATCTACTAGAGCGATAATATTACGCTTTGTGTAGCTGAACATTTTACAATACAAAGAATTTATTTAAATGCAATATTCCAGTAATGCCCACATAAAACTATGGTAGCCGAGATCTATGGTTTCACATGAATTGAAAAGGACACAAATATTTATAGCACAAGTCTGATAGCTGTTTAGATATGCATTTTGTATTCAGGCTATGTGCTGACTTCAATAAGGATGTTACAAGACTGAGAACTATATAGGTGACCACAATGGAGAGGCAATGCTTCTACACTGCACTTGTTCCCGACAGTTTCCAAAACATAAAAAGCCCTGCTCCTGTATGGCGTGGTAAGTGTCAGCCCAGTCTGCAGTACTCCTTTCCTTCCCCTGTCCTATAACTCTCCTCAAGTTCTCTGGACTTGGGCAAAAATCCAGAGCAATTTAAAAAATGAAAAGATAAATTACAGGCTGCCCCACCATTCTGTGATTCTGTGATTTCCATCTTTGCAATGGCCTATTGATATTAACAGGTGTTTATGAAGTCACATATACAAGACAACAATATTTCAAGCTGGCTGCAGCCTTGTGAGAATGTACAGAATGTACATTATATTTTTTATTTGAGAAACCTAGCAGACCTGGGCATTTTATATTCAGTTTCAGTAGACACTGACGTATTGGGTGATTTACAGTGTGTATGCTTTGCATTTGTTTGAAATATCTCTGACAAGTAGATATTTTTGAATTAGTGATGTAAAGATTTTTTTTTTTTTGATGATATAATTATGAGCTGGAGGCTGACTTTTTAGAAGTGAATTTGGTGTTAGATTTGCAATTCAAAGTTGTTACTTAAATTAACAAAAATGCCCTAAAAGAACAGCTGTCTACCTGACTGATCCAAGAAAATGAACACTGAAAATAAACAGCTGCCCTGTAGAAGACTATGTGATAAAACTAATCACCCTTTGCATAATGTATTTATTTTCCCCTGTGCTTATTACAGACTTGGTGAACCTTCAAATCTATAAATATTTAAATGTAACAGACATCCCAGGCATGTGAGTTCAAATGAAAGTAGGATTTCAGTAGCCTGACTACAGCAAATCCAGATCTCTTAAAGAAATCAGTTCCAATTGTTATATAACACTCAAAGCATGTTTGGGGTTTTTTTTTCTTATACCAACACAATTTTTTTAAAAGGACCTTTCTGTTGAAATCTGAACATTCTCGAAACAATAGAAGACTTGGTGTCTGGACAAAAGCTACAATTCTGCTAGCATCATCACAACGTATCTCAGAGAGCAAAAGAAAGGTACGTGTTTAAAGTTACTAGGATAACACATAGCACCTTGGGATACTTACCACAGATCCTCCAAAATCAAGTCACTAAAGTTAACCAAGTAATGACAATATCCAGGAGTTGAGATGTCTCAGCTATGTCTTTTTCACTTTCTAAAAGCTCAGTGAAAGCATAGATAGAAGTAGGGATGCCTCAAAATAATTTCAGGGTTCAAACTAAGGGAATATCTTTAGACGCAGGTATTTTCATAGCCACGAGAACTCTGCGATCACTGTCCAGATTAAGACAGCACATGGAGCCCTGGTTGAGAAAAACTGCTGTGTGACAAATGAAATAGTGTTTGAAAACAGATCGATTTGCCTCTTATCATGTCCATGCGTGGAAGGAAGGTGGGATGTCCTTTCCTTCAGGCCCTTTTTCCACTCCAGCAACTGTCAGTGGCTTCTACTATGGAAATACTCCCCAGACTATACTTTCCCCCATTCCCTGAGTAGCAAACGCTACTGAGGCAGTCCAAAGCCAATGCCAACAAGTTCAGTTACGGCAAAGGGCACAAGAGATAACATCCAAAGTAAAGCTAAGCCAACGACCCATCACTTGCCTTACTTTGCGGACATTAAGTATAGCTTGCTCTGATTTATGAGGAAATCCATCGAGTCCTGAAAGTCTCTTTTGGAGAGCATGATTTGGGATGCTGCCACCGGCACTGAAGCAACAAAGAAGCTGTGACGGCTGCAGATACAGTCTCTGCACTGAAGCGCCATGGATATACCCTTTATAGTTTCAAGCATCCCAACAATCCCTACTGCATACAGGCTTTTCTCCCGAAAGACTTCCAGATTCCAGGCCTCCCAGGTCCTGTCAGCCCTGCTGCCCAATCTGCAAAACTAGCACATTTTTTTGTTCTCAAGAACGGAACAAGCTATTCTCCAGGGGCTCAGTCTCAGCAGCAAAGACGAGGGAAGGAGGTCTGATAATCAGACATACTCTCCTAAGGGTAACACACAGTCCCTACAAAGCCAACTGAACAATTGTGTTATTTGTCAGATTTCGTTTTTTACTTATATCCATATATAGGTCGTTATCAAAACTGCCCACAAACAGCTGCAAGATTCACTGAGCGGAAAGGCCATGATAAGCAAATATATAACATTTACTGTACTTGAATTACTAAACTGGACAGCTTCAGTTTATGCTGATTTATTAAGGTGAAGATCTGCCTATTATCAAATCAGTCCATTGTCTCTTTCAAATCCATCCATTAAAAAGCAATTGCAGTTGTCACTTGCCCAGATGCACAGAAGGAAGAAGATGCAAGGAGCAGTCTTCCTTTGATTCTGCCACGAGGGGTGTACTTTCAGACTAACCCCTATAAAAGGCTAGGAAAATAAGTAGAGAAGTTTCAAACACTCAGCAGAAGTGGCAGCCTGGAAAGAGGAGCACAAAACGTACCTTACAACAGCTTTGCCCTTGAGGGCTCTAACAGACTTTTGTCTTTTTGAGACACGTATTCTTCCCTTTACCCCTTCAAAAGCATGCTGAGAAGATTCAGTTCCCACCAAAGAGGAGTTTTTTCAGTTATTTTAACGAGAGCTGGAGATTGCAGTGTGGGCCTTCAAGGAGGCCAGCATTTCATCCTTTCCTTTTTTATTTTTTAATTCAAAAAATGCCTCACACAGACTGTCTGGAAGGATGTAAAGAAGATTAGCAACGATACTCTGAACTAGCTTAACCTAAAAAGAATATATTTATTCTAAAAGGTCTCAGCACACTCAGATGTACTACATGCTATGAATATTCAGTACGGCCACCCGCAATAGCCATTCTTTGCAAGACTGTTTTTACTAAAAGCCATTTTGATGTGACATATAGAAAAGATAAGGCTTTTTACCCAGAATAGGATTTACTGGAAATACTTTCTAATGAAATTTTTATACTACGTAAGCTAGTCTGCCTGCAGTCCTTTGGCTCATCCTCCATTTGCTGCTTTAATACGTTCTACTGTAGAGCATGTTAAAAGAAGCACCAATATGGTCATCCTTAGGACTAACTATAGGAATATGCTGTTACAAACAGGAGGTGACTGAGGAATTTCTCGAGAGTAAAATGCTTCAAATTACATACCCTCACTGTGCCATCAAATTTGTAACACATACTTTAAAGTTAATAACAAAAACAGATCTTTAAAGACCATAAATAAACAAGCACAAAAGCAAGGAAGTTTAAAGAGCTCATGTTAATTGTGTTTACCTCGGTGGGAAGCCATGTCAAAAAGCCTGCAGCAAATGTATTTTGTTAAAAGTACCACTTGCGCAGCAGGCGTTAAACATTAGAAAGCAAGATTGTCATTAGCGGGCTACAACCGAAAAGGCTACTAAAACTCAACTAAATTATTAATATGGTATCTTAAAAATGTGAGATGGAGAATTAAACTCCTTTTACACAGTACATGATTTTAATGCTACTTTTTCATCATGTTATTCCTTTAGTAATGTCCCAGCTTATATAATCTTAGAGAGAACCAGAGAGCAGCCACGTGCCAACCTTGGTTTGTGTTCCTCAGTGTGGGAAATCTCCACTGCTCTCCCCCTCTACTTCTGGGGCTCCTGTAATTCACTTGGGTTCTTAACCAAATAGAGTTGATAATTTTGCTTATTTTCTCAGGTCATTTATACAGTTAATGAAGTATAAAATATGAGATTTTAAAAAAAAATTAAATCCAGTATGGTGTTTCGGATCCCTAATATTTCTGCAGCTGTGGTTTCAGGCTGCATCTAAGCCAGTTTAACACTGAGCTGACACTGGGAGGGGCAATTCTGCTCTTACTAGCCAATTCACGTCTGACAGTTGAGTCGGTTGGCTTATGAAATGAAACATTGTGCTTTTTCAGGGTTGTTTTTCCGTTGGATCAGTCACACTACCAGTATGGAACAAAGCAAAGCACGAGGAGCACCAAGGTGTAAGGTAGGAAGCCAGTCGTGATTTTAGGCAGTAAATATCCCTTTGAATTAGTTTCCTTTAACGTGGTGTGAAACCACCAACTCTGCAGGTTTAAAGAGAAGAGCTGAAATCTGAAAAACACCGGTGTCTACTAATAAGTTTACGTACAGAATATCTCAAAAAAAGGAAATGAGCTATGTATTGTATGGTCTATTTAAAGTTTTGCTTGCTGTTGTAACTCATTTGTAACTCTCTACCATGAACAGGCAATACATAGACACAATGTAGTATTTTTCCTGTTGGTCTTTGAAATCTGACAGAGAATATGAAAGAGGAAAAATACAAGAGATCCCTTAGCAACACAGCTATGATCAGAAAGCGTGTTGCTTTAAAACGTGAGCAGACTCTCACCACAGCAGGGCATACTCTCAACCACCAGCAGCATGGGTCAGTGCACACATTGATCTACCATGCTGAGAAAAGAATTTCTAGGGGTTTGAAGCTGATTTTGTTTGTTTTATTTTTCACTTACAGAAGTTTACTCTCATTCTACAGATTATTTTCAGTCACAAAGCCATTCTGAAAATACAATGGAAGCCCAAGCACACAATCCTACCCAATTCCTATACTCGAAAAGAAGGTACCAAAGGTTATGTACTCTGATACCATCGAGGTTTACAAAGCAAAATCTTTACGAAATAAATACCTCATTCAGAAACGTTACACCCATGACAGGTTTGGTATTAGCTCTGAGTCTATTTTGTAAAGTAGTTTGTTTCTAACTTCGGAGAGGATGGAATGAGATGAAATGAAATAACATGAGGAAACTCACATTTGTGAGTTTTAAACTGAAGGGCTTGGGTGTGGGGTCCAAAATGGCACTACTCATGCCATTTCATATCTGCTGGAAAGACAACACGGCTAGGCATGCACAGTCCAGGAGGTTCCTACAGATCATTGATGATAACTTTTTAACAAAAATGGTGGAGGAGCCAACACGGGGAGGAGTCCTGCTGCACCTGACACTAATGAACAAAGAAGGACTGATTAGGGATATGAAGGTTGGGGACAGCCTTGGCTGCAGCGACCATGAGATGGTGGAGTTCCGGATTCTGTGTGGGTGAAGCAGGGCAACAAGCAGGATTACAACCCTGGTCTTCAGGAAAGCTAACTTTGCCCTCTTCAAAGTCCTACTTGGAGGAATCCCATGGGTTAGGACTCTAGAAGGCAGGGGGGCCCAAGAGAGCTGGTTAACATTCAAGAACCACCTCCTCCAAGCTCAAGATTTGTGCATCGCTACAAGTAAGAAGTCAAGTAAAGGAGGCAGGAGACCTGCATGGGCGAGCAAGGAGCTTCTAGAAAAACTCAAAGACAAGAAGTAAATCTACAGGATGTGAAAAAAAGGACTATCCACTTGGGAGGAATATAAGAATGTTGTCAGAGCATGCAGGGATGCAACGAGGAAGGCTAGGCCCACTTGGAATTGAAGCTGGCGAGGGAGGTCAGGGACATCAGGAAGGGCTTCTTCAGGTACATCAGTAACAAAAGGAAGACTAGGGAGAATGTGGGCCCATTGCTGAACAAGGAGGGCACCCTGGTGACAGAGGATGCAGAGAAGGCAGAATTGCTAAATGCCTTCTTTGCTTCAGTCTTCACTGCTAAGGCTGGCTCTTAGGATTCCCAGTCCCTGGAGGTAAGAGAGAAAGCCTGGAGAAATGAAGGCTTTGCCTTAGACCACTAAGGCAAACTGGACACTCAGAAATCCATGGGCCCCGATGGGATGCACCCACAAGTGCTGAGGGAGCTGGCAGATGTTGCCAGGCCACTCTCCATCATCTTTGAAAAGTTATGGAGAACAGGAGAGGTGCCTGAGGATTGGAAGAAAACCAGTGTCACTCGAATCTTCAAAAAGGGCAAGGACAACCCAGGAAACTACAGGCCAGTCACCCTCACCACCATCCCTGGAAAGGTGATGGAACAGCTCATTCTGAAAGTCATCTCAAAACACATGGAAGAGAAGATGACTATCAGGAGTAGTCAACATGGATTCACCAAGAGGAAATCCTGCTTGACCAATCTGATAGCCTTCTATGATGGCATGAATGGCAGGGTGGACGAGGGGAGAGCAGTAGATGCTGTCTATCTTGACTTCAGCAAGACTTTTGACACTGTCTCCCACAACATCCTCATGGGTAAGCTTAGGAATTGTGGGCTAGATGAGTGGACAGTGGGGTGGATCGAGAACTGGCTGAATGGCAGAGCTCAGTGGGTTGTGATCAGTGGTGCAGAGTCTAGTTGGAGGCCTGTGACCAGCGGTGTTCCCCAGGGGTCAGTGCTGGGAACAGCCCTGT
>VZSC01014765.1:976-18390 GCA_013398225.1 Steatornis caripensis | reverse complement strand
GGGATTGGACTAGATGGTCTCCAGAGGGCCCTTCCAACCACTACCATTCTGTGATTCTGCAATTCTGTGAGAGCAGAGTAGAAAATGCGTTGGTATCAAAGATGAATAGCTCATTTACTTCCAGATTACTTGGGAAGCAATGAAAGGGAGAGAGTAACTAATGTTGGTGTGTGCCTTCACTGTTGCCAGAGATCAAATGCACTGTTCAGCATGTCTTGGATGAAGATGCTGTGACAGCCTAGCATGATTTTCTGCTGGTGGCCCAGAAGACTGAATGTGATACCAATTTGATACTCTGGGAGTCCAGCAATTCTTCCTCAAGCTAAAGGTCATCTACTCAGTACAGCTATCTTGGGGAGCAAAGGAATGTGCTCCTTCCTAAACTTCAGCATCTTACAGACTGAAATATATCAGTAGAAGGCACTGTGTGTCACTCACTCAAGGTTTGATGACATATAGCAGGCTTTTAAATGTAAGCCAAAATTATCCCATAAACTTGATTTTCTTCCAAATAAGCTTAAGAAATAAAATATTTCCACTTCTTGTTTCAGGCAGCCTGTTTCCTTGGCCCATGATGGACACTCAGACAAAGATGACATATGTGAACCACCACAAGGTAGGTAATAGCTCTGTTGCAGCCCACTCTCTGCTAAATAAAGCTTAAGGCCTTTAAATTTTACTTATAAAATCTTGATGTCCATGTTCCTACCTATTTGAGGAATCACATTCTCCATAAAATATGGTATTAAGGAAAGTATTCAAGTCTGAAAGCCCTTTCAGTTTAAGAGACTAATGTCAAGATATCATCTGTCACACAACTCCAGATCACAACGTGTTCCTTCACTCTGCTTCAGTGAAAACAATACAACTGTCTAGTGATATAAAACAACATTGATTTCCTCAGAAAATGGGAAATGATAGCCAGCTACATTCAGCTAAAAGGGTGGACAGGAGCTAGAAAAGTCAACTGGAAGAATAGAACTGAACTGCAGGAAATTGTGTTATTTGATATTTTATTCCAAAATTTAACTTAAATAAATAACCGAATAGCTCCTCAACTATGGCAGTTTCCAGAAAGTTGCTGGGCAAGTTGCTGTGAAAGCTTTGACAGAGCCCAAATTTGCACTGGGTTGACTACTTCTGCAGCAGTGACATGGGGCTGGCTCTGGGAAAGACCTACCTACCAGGCAGATTGCTCCATGGCCAAGGAACCATGTGTCCAGGCTCCTCTGGAAATCTGCACAGTCAAACCAAAATACGTAGAATTAAACAAAAAGCAAATCCTATCTATCTCTAGGCAACAAATAATTTTGCTTTGGTCTCTTAGGTTGAGTTTCGTGGTTTTAATTGTTGAACAAGATTATTCCTCCCCCCCCAGTATACTTCAATTCTTTAGGAATGTCTGCTTGGCTTTTTTTTTTTTTTAATTTTTAACAAAACCAAATCCAAACAAATATATCAAATTGAGGGAGAGGCAGCAGACTGCACAAAACATGACAGAACTGGAGAATAAAGGATATAGAGGTGAGTTTTCTTTGCTTAGCCCTTTCTCATAGTTTAACTAACTTCTAACATTACCATTCAAATGCTTCTCCTGCTTTCAGAGTCTACTCAGCCATAGAGAATGCTATTAAGAAACACAAATAATGGTTATTCTACCCCCATTTTATTAAAAAAATTGAAAGAGGTTTGCCATATCCATCTGTTGCTCTGCTATCCCCCAGCCTTCGTTTCATATATGAGTATCACTGTTTTCAACTACAATAAACTCTCTAAGTACTCCAGTTTTTCAGCCTTCTTGAGCAGTTTTATCAATCACTTTTATATGGAGGATCCCTAGTGTTGATATAAATGTTATAAGGTTGACAGATTATGCCAAGAATAAATAAAACTAGTACATTATTGCAGCAAGGATGCAGTCAATGTTGTGTGAAATGAGGTGGTCTCTCTATTCTGAATTGGTTTAGGAGACCGAGAAACGTGCAGACATCATTCTGAGCACAGTAAAGGCCCACTTATCAAAACTTAGAAAAAGATAAATAAACTCCATTAAGAGCAAGGGTTTGCTGAAGAGACAGCTTAATTGCCTGTTTATTGAGTATTTAGGTCTCTGCTTTTATCTTTAGAATGATTTGCAAAGTACTCGGGTGAAAACGGAACAATATTTTCATCAATGCTATCTCAAAAAAGTATGTATCATACTAATGCTGAAGACATTTAAGACATTTCTGTCCCACTTTTGAACTCTTTGAAGTTTAAATTTGACACAAGTTTGACTAGAGACTATTCCATGTCGATAGCAACCTCATCTGTGTTTACCCCTGTTGTGATAACTAAGGTAGTCCATATCACAACAGCACCAGTAGAGAACTGCACGGTCTTTAGTAGCTGCCGAACAACCACATCTCACGGACAACACATGGGCAAGAGAAGAAATTTCGTGACAGAGATTCAGCAGTCAGACAATTTAGTCTCACCTCATGGAGTCCCAATTTCCTTTCTTATTGTGCTAAATCAATGGCTCATATTACAATGCTTTATGCTATCTTGCAGTGTCAGATGGACTCCCCGTGCTTGCGTGGGAATTGGTTGCAATGGGATAAAGTTTAAGTCTCTCCTTCAATTATCGGTTAAGCACAAAGAAGAAAATCATTACAGGTATTAGCTCTTTAAATACAGACGTTCTTTTGCACTAATCAGCTGCTTTTTCATTTTATTCATAAGTAATACGGAGGTAGGGACTTTGTGTCACATCTGTCAAGCAGTGAAGTTCTGTCCTACTTTACTGCTATAATAAGGACTATATTCCATCTACAGAGCACTGCATTAAAAACATTCCTTTTACCACAAATTTTTGGAGGCAATAGTGATACTCTTAAGTGAAAGGAAATATTTTTTTGGTACGGAAATGGATGGATCTCTCTAAAAAATTCTCAACTTTGAGAAAATATCCCAAATAGATATTATGAAAGCTAGAATAAATCATGAACTACCATAACTGTCCCAAATATTTATTTGCCTAAAACAGATAGAAAAACCTAAAACTAGACAGATGCACTGACATTTTTCTTGACAGATTCATAACCTTATGGTTCCCAAAACTTTAACGTTCAATAACATTTCATTAGTATACTCCAGTGTATTTATTACTATGCATTATTAATACAGATATGTGCCTAAGAGATGTACAGTTTGCAATTATTTTTCCTTTCAAAACATAATAGCTTCACACTGGGCTTGTTGCAGCTACAATATTTCATCTCTGAATGCTCCTTCAAACATTCCAGGGCTGTGACAGAAATTTGTATTTGAACAGAAAAGCTGTCAAGAAGGTGCTGTGGTGCTATCCATCACATTTTTAATCCTGACCATACTTAGATGTTAGTGAAGCTATCTGTCCAGGACACTAAACAAAGACTGAAATTATGCCTTCTATTCTTACATGTCAAAGCTACAAAGTTAGACTGAATTCAATAGGCCTATATTACACTCTATTAATTTCCTATTAGTTCTCAGCTATGCAAAATCCAGCCACGGTGTCACTGCGGTTTAGACATGCAACCTTGATTTCAGCATCAAAAAATGGAGCCTGTCACTTCTCATAATTTTACAGAAGATTCTACAAATGTAAGTCCTTTTTCATCCTGTCATCCTTTTATGTCTTTAATGAGTTTGCTCACTAACAATACAGAATCTTAATTTCACATTCAGAAATATCAACAGTTACTATAACTTTAAGCATCTGAAGTAGCTCCTCAATTAAAGCATAATTTATACATTTATACTTAGTTTTACAAAAAGCAATGACATTTAGAGTTCCCATTTTCTTTCTTTTTTCCTTTCCTGCCATTTATATTTTACATTTCCAAGAAAAAAAAAAAGGTTGCAGTTAAAAACTGAACTAAAGATTCTAAAACAAAATCTTCAATCAGGAGCACGTTATGTAGTACAATATGATTCCTTAGCAGTTAAAATCTAACATTTGTAAAAACAAATGGCACGCACTTGACAGGCAAATTACACATGGATTACCATTTGTTAAAATTTCATCACAGAAAATAGTTTAACTGTTGTGGATATGAGCCAAGATCAGCCTGACAAGTACTTTACATGAAAGATTAGAATATTCTCTTCCAGAGTTTACGCTTAATTTAGATGCATCGACTTTTTGCCACCATTGCTGACCTTTATGTCTAATCAAAGTCCCTTTGAAACCAAATCCCAAACCTTTTATCTCTCTTGACAGCTTTTAATTTGAAGACTTGTAATAAAGTCTATTAAAATTCAAAATGTAGCAGTGTTTAAAGCTTCTTCACACAGCTGGATTTTCAGATATGAAACTTCAAATGGGCCGATTAGAGAGACTGCAAACTTTTCATTTTAGGCTTTATACCAGGCTAAAAAAGCCCTTCAGAGGGGAAAATGCATCTAGATTTTCAGTTATAATGCACAAAGACTACATATGTGGCATAACTATAAAAAATTAATATCTGCAAGTAGCATTGTACATAAATACTGGGTAGGTTAGGACTGCAGTTGCTTCTGTGATAGTCCTGTACCTGCGGTTAATTTTATATTGCCGTTTCACCCAAGACAGACAGAGTTTCCATACGAGATGGTATGAATTCAGCGCAATGGCCCCCAAGTAAATAGCCAGTGCTGCTGCATCCAGCCCTGTTAGACGGGGTGGTTCACCAAAATGCTACAACCCATTGTGCGGCGTGCAACCTGCCAGGCTACACGGTGCTAATGCCACTCAGCACCTCCACAGCTAAATTTCCAAGGAAGGAAAACAAGGCCTCTTTCTCTGGGTCACCTGTAACTGTCAGTTTGCAGAAGAATAAGGCAGTTAGCTTCTCCATCTTAATTAAGAACATTACTTTAAAAATAGTAATGTAATTGGGAGTAAATGTTACAAAATTGCCAAAACTTGTGATTCCAAGGCTTTTTCTTTTCTTTTTTAAAACCTCTTCCCATTCAAGTATGCTGTTTCTTCAATTGGAATTTTTCTATTGTCTCATAGCAGCATGTACAAATCCAAACATTATACATCTGATTATCACACATAATCCTACTGTTTCAGCAGGCAGGTACTATCATCAGAGGAGCTGTAGATATGAAAAGGGGATTAAAAAGCAGCCTAAAACCAGCTGACATTAAAAATTCTTTCAAAGAAGAAATACATACCTGAATTCTGCATGAGTATCAGTTACAGAATTACGTAAAAAACCCCTGCTGTCCCTGTAAAGAACACGGGTTAGTCCATGACTGCTCAGAGATCCCGCCCTACAGATCTCATGGCACGATAAGGACTTGATTTCCTTGCAGTCCAGATTAAAAAAAAACAAAAAAATCTAGCTTTTGTGGTGAATGGAGTTAAAACCTGTTGGCAGCTAATCAACAAGTGGTGTTCCCCAGAGCTTTGTATTGGGGCCAGTTCTGTTTAATATCTTTATCCATGATCTGTTCAAGGCGATGGTGTACACCCTCAGTAAGTTTGCAGGCAACACCAAGTTAGGCGGGAGTGTGGATCTGCTTGAGGGTGGAAGGGCTGCACAGAGGGATCTGGACAGGCTGGATCAATGGGCCAAGGCCAGCTGCACAAGGTTCAACAAGGCCAAGTACCAAGTCCTGCACTTGGGTCACAACAACCCCATACAATGCTACAGGCTTGGGGAAGAGCAGCTGGAAAGCTGCCTGATGGAAAAGTACCTGGGGGTGTTGGTCAACAGCCGGCTGCATACGAGCCAGCAGTGTGCTCAGGTGGCTAAGGCGGCCAACAGCATCCTGGCTTATAACAGAAATCGTGTGGCCAGCAGAACTAGGGACTTTGGACTTGATGATCTTAAAGGTCTTTTCCAACCTAAAGAATTCTATGATTTTATTATTCTATCCTAGTTAATGTAAACAATCTAAAACTCTTGAATTTTTTACAGCACTGCAGTTGTAAGTACCATATTCCTTTACTGCCACAGAGCACAATTGGATTTAAACTATGGCTTTTTCAACAATGCTGTAGTTTAATCCTTTGCAGTTGCTCTTAATCTATTATAAAAAGGCAAAACTTCTCACATCCAATTAACTTATTCTCTTAATTCCAGCCCAGCAAATTATGCGTCACCCACATCTCATGTCAGTGACATGCCAGATGACAGAAAGAAATTCTGAAACATAGAATTTAGGACATCAGTTCCAATGATGCACTGGAGAACCCAGAAAGGTTATTTGCAAAATTAGCCTAGATAAACATACAAAAGAGGAATGTCTGGACTAATTTCTTAGTTCTGAAATCACTAGGAGGTTGCAGGTGCAAGTGTAGCTGGGCTGCAGCAATGGACATTTGTCTTTCTTTTATTTCCTCCAGTTGTTCATTTCACACATTCCTCTTTATGACTTCCTCATTTCCAGAGGCTGATAACTAAAACAAGCTGAACATCTTCCATTGCTTCAGTCGCTTTCAAAACACTCAGAAGCTTTCCGAACAGTGCCTCCAGACAGATGCTACTCACGTCCCAGGGCCATTTTCTGGCACTCTAGTGGAGAACGTTGCAAAAGCACTAAACGTCACCCCACGTTCAGAACCAGCTGAACCTTGGCAAAACAGCTGTTGTGTCATCTGCAGACTTTAACAAGTACAAATTGGTTTATGTAACTTATATACCTATTTCTTGAAAGTAGCTTTGTTTCAGCCTCATTAAAGACTTGTTTATACCCATAGTGAATGTGTCATTAACCAAGAACCTATGCATTTTATCCTACATCCTTGACCAACAACACGAAAGTGAGAATTTCTCTGATCTTGAAACAAGCTTTAGAGTTTCTCTTACTCTAGAGTTTTGTTAAATAAAGTTTATATTTTACATTTGTATTTTCCTTATAATTCGCTTTTTTATAGAACTATTAAAATATTCTTTTCTTTTTCCCGTTAACAACAGTTGTGCCTGGTCTTGATAGATAGGAGGCTTTTAATATTGCAGTGTTTGACCAAGTATTTTGTTTAAAGTAGGTAAAGATTTAAACATAATTTTATCTACACATAAATAAGCAAATACATAAAAGCTGCACTTCAAATTTCAAAAAATTGTCCCTATGAAAAAATCATCAATATCGTTACTCTCACCAAAGAAAAGAACTTAATAATAAACAATGCACTTATAGGCTTAGATTCTGTGGTGATAGAAAATCTCTCAAATCTGACAGTAATTATATATAGAGCGAGATGTAGAATTCCTCAGCTGTAAACACCTCCCCCACTCCCACCCCCCACAAAAAAAACCCCAAACCCCTAACCCATTCTACAACATGGAGTAAGGCTTTGCAAGAGTTTAAGGTCTGTTCAAAACACCACTAACGTAAGATAAATATCTATGGCTGCCAAATACTACTCGGGTTTTACAAATTACTGGGTCAGCCTATTTGACCTGAATTTCCTGTGTAATTTGCAAGCATTTATGCTAAACTCTCACTGCATTCTGTAGACAGACAGAAGAAAAATGGAAGAGAAGGTGAGACAAGTTGGACATCATCATCATTTTAGGAATACATCACTTCTCTGACACATTTCTCTGCTGTTTTATCACTGCTTTTTGTCAGAGTTTGTGCATTAAAATTACTAAGAAAGCCCTACTGCTGATTCTCACTGTGACTTTAAATCAGCATGTATAATATCTGTTTGCATAGGTATATCTGCAAAACATTGCTGCCCAATTTGCCAAGTGGTCTTCTATTAGCAAACACTTCCTGAGTGAAGGAAAAGGAGAACCTCCAACCTGTGCACCTCCACTTTCACCACCAGACAGGAGGTTAAGTGCTAAACTAGTTTTTATTTCTGGGTTTGGGGTTTTTTTTCCTTTGCATGTGTTTTGTATGCGTTTGGCACTTGATTTAGGAGACAGTTTATTTTCCAAAGTCAGAAGGCACATAATTGCTCATTAAATCTAATTACAGAGATTCAAGTTTTAAAGTTTGTATCTACGAAGAGAATTAAAAGTGTCCAGTATCGCCTGCTGGTTTCCTACACTGTGCAAAAAAAAAAAATACAAGGAATTTTGATCCAGAGTGCTAAATGATTTCAAGAATAAACTTTAGACCTTTCAGGCCAGAAGGGTGATGTTTCAGAAAACAACAAATTCTAAGGACAATCTTTAAGATTCTTCTTTAAAATACAAAGTCTTTGGAGAGCTCAGCTCCAGTCGTTACCACAGACTGAATTTGCTTCCAGGGGGACACATGTTAAAATTTTTCCTTTTCACTGTTCTCTGCAAGAAAAAAAGAAAAGGCTGAATTGCATACACTGCTTAGCCCTTTCTTTGAAGCGAACTGGAAGAATTCCTTTCCTTTTTTTTTTTTTTTTAAATGTTCTCTATATGGTTGTACGCAATTGCTGATCAAGGGATAAGTTAATCTTCACAACAGCCCCAGGTAGAAGAAACAGCTATATTATTCCTATTTTATGGATGAGGTACAGTAAGCGTGAGCAAAACAAAAAGTCTGCTTAGTTTAGATGCTGAATTTGAGAATGTAGGACCTCATTGTTTACGTAATGGTATTTTCTGTTGCAGCACTTTATATTTGCAAAGCACAGTTCCCAATGCACTACAAGGTGTCAGCGCTCAGTATTCCTGTAAATCAGGCCCTGATTATTAAGTTACGCAGCAACAAAATGAAAAACAGACAGTTGGTGGCTACCTGTGAAACCTTTTCCTTTCCTTGTGCGACCTAAGAACTTTGTGGTAGAGGCCAGGACATACCCATTTCTGCAGCAGAGCATTCAGTCCCCTTACATGAGACTTTCTTTTCCTCATAGTCCTCTGCATCATTCCCTTAACATTCTCCATCTTCTGTAACCACCATTTTGGGGGTAATACAGAGAACATACACCTGCGTGATACAACCTATTCCAAAGTAACTTTATAACATCTATTTAGGCAGATTTGCAAACTTTGGGGTTAGCCATCCTGCCTACGATTCCCCTTAGAGTACCCACACCCTGCCTCTGACGGAAAAAGGAAGAGAGATCTCATACTAGAGTCCTGTCATTGTTTTGATATGGAAGGTAGTTCGGATCTCTAAAGGATTCCAAAAATAACAAGTTCATAAACTTTGGTGAAGTGAACCTTATGATTCTGGAAGTACCACCACAAAATTTCAAACGTGCTTCAGAATAAAACTTAAAGAACTGCAATATGCTACCAGTCTAAGAAAAGATGACATCAATATAATTATCCACACTTTAGGGACATATGATCATTTTAGTTAATTAAGTCAAAATGTCAATGAAGACAAAGGAAATTGAAATTTTTTATGCAAGATTTCCAGAATCTCAGGGGATAATTTCAAAAACTCAAATGCAATATCCAGTGGAATATTCAGCATTGCTAAGGACAGAACATTTAATGTTCAAAGTAGACAGATAATTTTCCATAAAAAGCTGCTTTATGTAAAAGACTAATCAAAACATTCATTTCCTGTTTGTAACTTAACTTGAGCCCACATCAGTCAAACTAGAAAATCATAAATTATGTCTACTGGTTAAGCAGCAATAAAATACTTAATGATCCAAATGATACTTTCTAATGCCACTGCTCCCGATTTGCATTATGAGGGGAGAAAAACCCAATACAAAACCCCCACCACAACTTGGATGGAATTCTCAGTTGAAATATCGCTTCTCTGCCAGGAGAAAGAAGCTGTATAGTTGTCTTACGTAGTCTACTGGGGATTCGGGAAGAAGACAAAGGACATACAACACTGCTCCCTTGTCTTTCTGGGTGGGAGCTAGAGAGAGTGAGTACAAGCTATAGTAAAAATCAGCTTGGGCAAGCAGAAAATTATTCTTTGAATCTCGTATCTGTAGAACTCAGATGTGAGGTTGGGCCTAGTAACTCTAAACCAGAATACAGAAATGCAAAGTACTTGTTTCCCAAAAGCCATGCCTCACTAACAGTGGTAGATGTGCCTATGTGGAATACCTATACACTGGGGAAAGTTTTCCAGCAGCACTGCACTTGAAATAACGCGTCCTAGTTGTGAACACTCAGATAACATCAAAGCAGTACCAGGACAAGAAAGGAACTTTTTATATTCTTGGCTTAGCTCTCCATAATAAAAGGTTTAGAAGGCACCTAAAACCATTCTCTATCTGCCACTAATTAACAGCAAAAAGCATATAAAAAAGCCCTTGGAACATACATGCAGGAGGCACAATGTACTATATTCTGAGGCACTATTAAAATAACGAAGACAAATCCCGATGAGATTTTCTATATATTGTAAGAGATGTCTTTTGTCAGTATTGGAGACTATTTCAAAGAAACGAGTTTTTCAGCTTTTCATTACTGGTTTGAGGGTTTGCCAACTCAAGAGTCTGCACCATCTCATTTTTGAAATAGAAGCTGGAATGACCACTGGGACTAAGGTATGCTGAAAAAGCTAATTGTCTCATTTATCTATAGAAGCCTTTCAGGAGACCAAAAATAGCAATAGTACTACATATTAAAACAACTCATTTGATTATCTCTAGTCCACAGGTTTTTTAAGGGTGGAATTCTGTCACAAGTAACACAGGGACCTGGAGCAACGACCTAGAATTCTAAAAACCTTTGAAGCTTGAATTCCCAGAATAATCAAATCCCACTGGAAAATGAAATCAAATTATGAGTTTGGACTTCTTAAGCAAAGCCTTTGCATAGGTCTTGAAAACACCTTTTACTTCCACCACATTAAAATAAACCCAACACCTGATTATCTACCAAAAATATTCCGTTATGTTCGTGACTACGGCCACAGGGCAGGGATGGATTAGTCCACCATGAGCTAGTTCCACAGTCATAATGGCTAAAGAGCAGACTACGGAGACACCCACGGGAATTCACTGGTTCAGGTTGGTCTAAGCTAAGAGGTTATTGTCTCATATGTCATTTACAACAGAAAGTTATGCCAGAGAATATCTTTATGGAGACTTTGCGTTCATGGTTTTCCTAAGCTGATCATGAGAGAGAGGTCAAATTACTCTCCTTCAACATTTACACCGCATTTGTCACCATCCAATTTTGGCTCACGTACAAATAAGAGGCTATTCTTTAGTGCAACCTCCAGGAGCCAGAAAAGCTCTCTGTTCCTTTGCTCGACATCGCAAACGAGAAAGGAAGTTTTCTCAGAGGATGCAGGTCATAACTACGTCCCCTACCATCTGGTCCTTGAAACCCAGTCAAGGAAACAGAATATATTGCATTCCAGCAATCTCCATTGACAGACAGTCCCTCGAGCATTGTAACTAACTGGTGAAGTTCAGAACAACCTCCAAACTTCTCTAAGCACCACTAGAGATACAGAAGTCTTACATTGGCTGGCTCAGTATGAAACTATAACAGTCTCCTTCATCTGCTTCCCCTTTTACCACAGCTAATTTGTAGGTATTTGCATTCAGAAACCATTCATACCTGAAATTCAACTGTTTTTTCATGTAATCCTCTTAATCAGTGACAGAGCATTTATATATTTAATTCGAGACTACATTTGATGGTGGTTAGTACTTTAATTAGCTATTTACACATGGTAAAAATTACAGAAGTAATTAAGGATATTCATATTAATTAAAAGCATTAGGCAGTATTAAATGTGAGAGAACAGATTTTAATTAAATCTTTCAAGTATTTTCTTATAATCTCTTCTGCTGAGAAATAAACTGTAGTAACACAATTATATCTGAATCAGATAGCTTTGCATTATCATCACCGTAATGTTTTTTAAAAAAGCCAAATGCAGAGCACGAACTTATTCTTTACTGTTTATTAAAAGTCCTATCCATACAGATTCACTTTTTTTTTTCTCTCCATCTATTTGCTTTACCAGTACTGAAACAGAATGACTGGTAAGAAACTGAATTGATTGAAATGCTGTCTCACTGTAGCTTATTTATACTTTTTTGAAACATTTGAGAGAAATACCTTTTAGCCTTTCTGAAAAACGCTATTCAAAGATCCCTCCTTTACCTACTTAAAACTAAGCATAATCCAGAAGACTTGATACCCTGTGGGTTCCAGCATCACTGTTCAGGCACTCTTGCCATCATTAACGTGTTACTGTGTGTACAGATCTCAAGCTTGTATCTTTGGACGGGGAAGTACTGAGACGCACTCGTGCAGCAATTGCACTTTGCCAGCCGCTGTCTGGGGTATCTGTAGCATGGGGCTCTGCTGCCCAGCACAGACCTGCCGAGGCTGCCAAGCCTTCTCCTACACCGAATCATCACTCGTGGGCTGAAAAAAAATCACGTGAAGCAAATGAAAACGCTGAGGTGAAATATCAATTTTGTGATTAACTACACATACAGACTATGTCCCGAAGCATGAAACCTGCTTAGTAACAGTGGACTGAAATATTCAGATAACCAAGAGGAAAAAGCAACAGGCCAAGACTTGGATCCCAGAATAAGAAAAGCAAAACACTTGCAGATACCAGAAAACATGGCATCATGGGTTGGCGAACGCCATCTCCACCAAAATAATTCCCCAGCATTTTCCTTTGTTAAATTACTAGGAATCAGATAGTCTATAATGATAGAAAACAACTATCACAGGGTCATTTAAGTCAAGCACTTTAGGATGTTGGTGCATACAGGGAAGCAAACGGTGCAACTATTTACATTCAGGCTATCAACAAGATGTGCGCTACTAAATCATATATCTCTTTCAAGATACCATGATGAAAGCTAAAAGACTTTTAAATTCAGTGTTCCTGCTGTACATATGCATGCCAGAGTAAGATATTTAAGTTTTTACTCACAAATGAATCATCCACATGAATGCCGGTGCTGTTTGTTCCGTTCCCGTATGTTCCAGAATACTATTTTGTCCTACTTTTGTGTGTACACAAAATTAGAATTGTAAGTTGCATCAATTTTAATCTTCAAATTGGTTTTATTTACAACCTCTAAAGTTCCTTGATTATTTCTAGTAACATTTGCATCAATGTTTGCTTAAATTATTCATGACATTTCAGTTATATCATCGGGTGCTTCAAAGTAAAACTCAAAGTAACTTTTCTTTCCTGAGAACAAAGATATATTTCCTTTGCTCTCAAGCAGAAATGCACAGGAAGATGAAAGAAATGCCAAGAATTGTTAATAAACAAATTTGTGGAGTAAATTATAAACAGAAATATGAAAATATTCCCAGTAGAAATAGAAAACTATCTCTAAAAATGCCTCCAAACTCCAATTAAGTCTATCTAATTAGGATAATATTTGATTTATCTAGGTCAGGACTCAAGAATTATTTTGCTGCCTAAGTAGCATCTGAATTATATGTCCTCCCTGTGTGGGACATGCAACTGCAGAAAGTTGTACTGCCATGACCCAGAGGAGGAAAAAGCCACCTGGAGACCCACTGTGTGCTGCAGAATAGCTGCCGGTGCCAGGTGGAGCCTGCCCCCAACACACGAGGGGATGCTGCTTTGGGCTGCGGCGTTGCCGTCATCCGCACCAGCACTGAGGCTCAGGCCTGAGGGATCTGGGAGTCAACAAAGCAAGAGATGGGGCAAGTGCAGGGACTGAAACCACTTTCACGTCCTCACTGCCTTTCTCCCCCTACCCCAGATATATATGCTCTTTTCCTTCAATGTACATAAAGCAAATCAAACTATATACAAGCACCTAACTACAGCGTTTGCATGCATTTCTGCTTTTTTTAAAGATGATAAATTGGAATTGTATTCTTCACACTTAAACTGCTAGAAGATGTAAAGCAGGTTTCAGAACCCTGTAGATTTCCATTGACCACAATCTTATTTTCATGTTCTGACACAGAGACAAACATTGTATTTGTATGTCACAATGGAAGAACAGGATATTACGAACCTTCAATTAACACTCTAATTCAAAAGCTGTACTTCTTTCAGTAGATACATATAATGATAACTGTTGGTGAATGGAAGCAATGACATACACAAATGAAATGCAACTTCACAGTAAATAAATCAATTATTCAATGTAATGTTATCAAATTGGTGGTAACATTTATTTCACAGGACTGAGGTGAATTATTCCTCAAAAAAGCCCAATAAAAGAAAAGCACAGACTTATTTTTGATAGTAATTTAGCTTCCTCAGAAGGTTTCCTCTAGTGCCTGACTAAACATATTTATGTTTTCACAACACGTTTCGGATTTCACACCAAATCATGTGAAATGTGATGTTTCATATGGCTTTGAATCATAACCAAGTAGAAGTGTGTAAAAGGCTGCCAATATTTGCCTGACACACCACATTGTGACAATAGCAGTTGATCCTGACACGCAAGTGATAAACAGGTCACAACCGCTTACTGAAACAGGTGATTTATTACTTCACCAGGAGAAAATAGAAAAATGTAGTTAAAAAAAAAGTTTGGACTGAGCAATCTTCCTTGAAGAATGATTTCATTGAAGGGTAGAAAGAGAGCTACAGATAAACTATATTTCCCTTATCACCATCATTTGCATTAGAAAGCCAAGCAGCAGCAGTTTAAATTTCTGAATTTAAGAAAAAGAAATTATTGCCTTCAAGATGCCTCATACTCTTTATTTCTCCAGTATTGAGCTACCCTAAGAGGTAGCGTCTCACAAACACAGAAGATCAGAAGTGAAGGATAAACCAAGGGACTGGTGGCATGACCCGAGCACCAGCCGTACAGGACGCTGCGGACACAAGGCATGCGAACTACAGCTCCGATAAAAGACCCTGTACCAGGTCCAAAACAGTTTCTTTAGTTCAGTCAAAGACTTCAGCAGTTCTGCAAGAGGAAAGTTTAAAGGAAGAAAAGGCACGACAGATAAAGGATTACAGTAAGACAGTTTTGCTTTTCCAATACTTGCTTGCAGTCTTTAAACTTACCAAGGGAAGAAAAGAACCATCATGGAGGCAATAGTATTTTTTGTGATATTTCCATTAGGCAAAGTGTGATGTGGTGATCATCTGCGACATTGACAAGAGTGAGTGAAAGCCTTAGAAATAAAAATTAAAATCTACAAATACTTACTTGCTTTATGGCAATGAAAACAAGGAGGGGATGCAGTGAAAACATATGTTAAGTTGTTAAAACTGTTCAGGCTTAAAGAGATATTGAATCTGGGCAGGTGCACAGATATCTTCAAAAAATAACTATTGTTCTATGCTAAAGATCTTGAAGAAACGGTCTGAACAAAGAGAGACATCTGCTACGCATTATCTGAACAGAAATAAGTGACTAATGATGTAAAGCTAAGGCAACAGATGGTCCANGGCAAAGTGTGATGTGGTGATCATCTGCGACATTGACAAGAGTGAGTGAAAGCCTTAGAAATAAAAATTAAAATCTACAAATACTTACTTGCTTTATGGCAATGAAAACAAGGAGGGGATGCAGTGAAAACATATGTTAAGTTGTTAAAACTGTTCAGGCTTAAAGAGATATTGAATCTGGGCAGGTGCACAGATATCTTCAAAAAATAACCATTGTTCTATGCTAAAGATCTTGAAGAAACGGTCTGAACAAAGAGAGACATCTGCTAGGCATTATTTGAACAGAAATAAGTGACTAATGATGTAAAGATAAGGCGACAGATGGTCCACACTGCACAAGCTAGTCTGAGACATGGAATGAGCTCAAGCAGTTCTTCAGGCCTGAATTGGTAGAATGGCAGAGTAGGAAGATAGTTACAATTGCTTGAAATGTTTTGGTAATATTTTCTTTATAAATCTCTTCCATTTTCTTATAGTAGCGTCTGTCATCCTAACAATGTTACATGTTCCCAATACAATTAGAAGATGTCAAATAAGTATTAAAAGGCTACAAATATACCCAAAAGAAAAAGGTGACATGGGGAATAAATTTAGTTCTGAAACTATACATCATGAGAGTGAAGTTGTCTGATATAGGCAAAAAATTTAGAAAAGTGTAAGTGGGAAAAATAAAGTTTGGACTCTAAAATGTAGAGATTGGGAGAATTTTAAGAAGTAGTATATTAACATTTCTTTCTTAAGATGCTGTTCCAATCAAAGATCAGTAAATTAAAATTTACTTGAATAAGCATGCTCTTGTAGCTACATTAGAGACTTACTCACACGGTGACACGTAACTTCAGAGATGAAAACCGCCAACCTGGTTAGATTTTATTAAGGCAGTCATATTCTTTAGATACGATCACACTGCAAGCATTGCCAATTGAAATTAGATCATTTGACCTTCACTGGGGAAAAAAAACCCTTCATCTAAGTAAAAAAAAAATTAATTGTTAAGATATCTACACATGGAAGCCAAAGGTTTATTTCTAGTTCATAGTTCAAATAGCCATTGTTCTTCGTGGTCTTCAAGATCTTGAACCAAAATTTTAAAAGTTGGGAAGGTCTGCTAAAGCAATTCATGGGAACGGAAGCACTACCTTGAACGAAGAGTTTTCTCATGGCCTGCAAATCAGTCAGAGTTGAGGTTCAATTTTCACTAGCAAAAAAGTTAAAATTTATCCCCATTAGGATTTCACATTTATTTCGCTTTTGCAGTAAATTGTGTTTGCAAGTAGTACTGTACAGCAATCACTAGAGCAGGCCCCAAGAAATAAACATTTTATTTCAGATCTTTTGTTCCTGAATTCTGGCTTCTGTGAAAAGGGTAGAAGACTCGAAAGAGAAAACTCTGCAAGCACCTAGTTGCCGTAATTTCAGAGATAAAACTAAACAACATCTTATAACAACTTCTTATGACAAAGAGCTACATTAAGTGGAATATTATTCTGGAAACATGCAGCGCTGACTGTTAGCACTGTTTCTTGGTACATGGGCAGAATAGAGACCTCGCAGTCACTGAATACGGAATAAGCTTTAGTGATATATATTGAATGACTAGTTCTGCTCTTTTTCTTTGTAATGTTTTAGTATCTATTTTCTTTCTGCTGCACTAAAAGGACTTTATAATAAAGCTGAGAAACCATTTCTTTTGTTGTCAAGATAAATATTGACCAAATCAGCAAAATAAAAGCCTTGGGTTTTCAGACGTATCAATTCGACTCTAGTTGCACTGTATGAACATGTATAATAGGACACATCTTCTTTTCATATATTCACAAAATAACTCACTAGGCATTTGACACAATCTATACTAATAACATCAATATTTCAGCTATTTTTAAGGATGCTTCCTAGAAGGGAAAAAAAAAAAAAAGACAGTTCTGAACAGCAGCAGCAAATGACCTTTCCTATGCACATGTATGCATTTACATACTGCTAGTTGTCAAGTCAAGAAAGTCGAACTCACATCAAAAGCATTTGCAGACATTTCTGGGGAAAGCAAACAAACCTCTCACTCCTTCGCTGCACCCTTTCTCCAGTTACAAATAAATAAATAAATAGAACACAGCAGCAAGTGAGTTAACGGCCATTTAGCTGAAACGAGAAAGAAGGGG
>VZSC01014764.1:120131-132468 GCA_013398225.1 Steatornis caripensis | reverse complement strand
ATTCAAATAATAGATTTTATAGATGTTTCCTTGCCAATAGGTAAAGATATACATTATTTCAGGTTACATGATAACAGAATTACAGAATTGCAAAATGGTAGGAGTACGAAGGGACCTCTGGCGATCATCTAATCCAACCCCCCTGCTAAAGCAGGTGGCCCTAGAGCAGGTTGCACAGGAACACATCCAGGTAGTTGTTGAATATCTCCAGAAAAGGGGACTGCACCATTGCTCTGGGCAGCCTGTTCCAGCGTTCTGTCACCCTCACCGTAAAGAATTTCTTCCTCATGTTCAGGGGAACTTTGTGTGCTCCAGTTTGTGTCTTTTGCCCCTTGTCCTGTTGCTGGGCACCACTGAAAAGAGTCTGGCCCCATCTTCTTGACACCCACCCTTTAGATATTTATAAGCATTGATGAGATCCCCTCTCAGTCTTTTCTTCTCCAGGCTAAACAGACCCAGGTCTCTCAGCCTTTCCCCATCAGAGAGTTGCTCCAGTCCTCTCATCATCTTCATTGCCCTCCGCTGAACTCTCTCCAGTAGTTCGCTGTCTCTCTTGAACTGGGGAGCCCAGAACTGGACAGAGTACTCCAATGTGTATATATACATACATATACATGTATGTATACTCCAGATACCCAGAACTTCAGCATGCTGTGGTATGATAAATTCGGAAAGCATCACCTATTCATTAAATCTATTTTTCTTGTAATGATTTTAATGAACTCCTATAGGATTAAAATCAAAATTAATGAGATACTCTGTTCCTGGATAACCACTCTTTTAGTAAGGAAATTAAAATAAAATGTATTCTGTCTAAAGCCAGATTTAAGAATTTTGAGATGCATTGATTTTGTTGGATCAGTACAAACTTTAAGCTACAAAACAGATTGTCTTCTTCTTAACAGCTGACATACTTCTTCTGGTTCCATGGGATTTTGCTGAAACTAATAGATATATCTCTTAGCCTGTTAACTATCAAATGAAATTCAATTTATTTACTCTTCATATGGCTGTGAAAGTGAAGTAAATGGAACGTATCTCAGATCAACACTTTAAAATCAGTTATCATCAACAGAATTTTGTAATACTGAAAATATTTCTTGCAGACATTTTTAAAAGTATCTCTGATAGGTTGGAAAAGAAGATCCACTGTGATTCAAGCAGGAAGGGATTTGGGGTTTGCTGTTCAGTGGCAGACACTCCCTGGAAAAAAGGTGCCATGGATACTTTCATGTTTTTCAGGAAGTGAATGCCATTCTTGCATTTAAGGATTTGTCACGGTTTAAAGCTGGACTGTGTATTAAATGGATGACAGATGCTCTTCTTTAACCCTCTCCCTTCCCAAAGACAGGGGAAAGAGAAAAAGGACAGAGACTTACAGTTTGGAAAAGTTAAAACAGCTTTAATCTAACTACAATAATAATGTATTTTAATAATAGGAAAAATAATTATATATATACACACAAATATACAAATACGTACAAAACCAATACTGAGCTCCACCCCTGCCCCGATGATGAAAACATCACCCAGACACTGCGGGGCACACCCAGGAAAAGTCTCGGACTGTACTCAGCAGGAGGCAGGATCTGGATTCAGGAATGCACGGATCGGGATCGAAGGCAGAAGAATCAGGCAGGGTCCTACTTGGATGCCAGACACAGAAGAAGAGAGCGACCCTTGTGATTCCTCAGCTTTATATTGAGTATGACGTGCATGGGATGGAATTTGGTCAGTTTTGGGTCATCTGTCATACCAAAACATTTGGTCAGTTCTGGGTCATCTGTCATACCCACTCCTCCCCACCGCAGGGTCGCAGTTATGACCCCTTTTTCCACTCTCAGTTCCGGCACATAGGAAAGTTAGCAGAAGCAAGTACCAACCTTGGTCTCCATAGGAATAAGTATAAGCAAGAGCCTTTCTGCGTATCACTCCTACTGATGTTCCAACACTAACTATAAACACCGAGCCTTGTCACTTCTAGAAGCAGCTGCAGTCTGGAAAAACATGCAGTTAATTTCAGAGAGTGCATCTCCTCAGAAGAGAATTAACTAAAAAGTAAAGTTACTAAAAGAAAAGTGGTTCTGTCCTAGCCCAAACCAGGACAGGATTCTTTAATATTCTGTCTATTCTATTCTTATTCTTATTCTTATTCTTACCCTTTCTTTATTTTATTCTGTTATAGTTGTGGAGTCAATACCACTAAGCTATGAGTTCAAGCCCTGCTATGCTGCGAAATTTAAAGAAAATATGACTTTTATTTGGTTCTAACTGTAAGAGATTTTCTATGATGTGTATAATGATATTTTATTCATTATTCAGTTTTCATCACAGACAGAGGAATAGGATGGTGTTTCTTAGAGTATATAGTAACCATGTATGGTTTTAAGATACTCATCCCATGAAGCAAAGTACTTACTGGAAGAAAACTTTTAAGTACAGGTTTAGTTAGGAATACTGCCTTGGTTTAGATAAGCTTGGTAGGGTACTTTTTTTGTTTGTGTGGTTTTTTTAGATTCTGATTCTTCTTAAGCTGAGTCTCCATGGAGGCAGAAAACCCCGTATTTTTACTGCATGAGAAAGAACTATTTTTACTGCAAACAAATAAACTTCTCAAGAATTAGCATATTCATCTCTACAGTACTGAAGTATATGTCTGGAGATTTTGTAGTAAAACTCGTGTGCTTTTATACTTTATATCAACTTTTTTTCATTTAAAAGTTTACTAATATAAAAAACTGCCTTGTGAGCTCTTGACTTTATAAACCACCTTCTTTTTTATACAAGCACAGGGGTACACACTGAAACATTAAAAATATGTTTTCATTTTCCAGATGTTTCATATAAATCCATGTTTATTTCTGGTTTATCAACAAAGCTGGTGAAACTATTCATTACAACTAATATTAATTATTAATGTGCAAGTGTTCTGCTTAGTTAACATACCAGAATTGTCTCTGATAATAACTTTTAATTTTGAACATTCACTAAAAAATTTACTTACAGCTTGCAGGTCTTCAACAATCAAACTCTGCTTCTCAATTCACTACTCATTCAATTATATGTTCATATGTTTTACATAAATCACATGGCAATGATATTGATGGCTAAATTCAGGTGCAATTTGTGACCCTTATTTTTATCAAATATCTTTTATTTTGAGTGACAGTGGATGTTACCTTCCCCCACCCCATCTTTTGTTTAACACGGTAAATAAGAACTAGGAAATGTAAAGTCCCCAACATTCATTCTGCTGTTCAAAATATAGTCTACATTATGACATCCAAAACATATAACTTCATAATTTTTCATTAATTTCTAGTAGCATGATCAGCAGAGCAAAATGCACTAATTTTCACAGATTAATATAAATGTTTTCTTAACCAAATAAAGCAGGTAAGAACCTGTTTATTTATTTATTTATGTTATGACATTGAAGTGATTATGTTTTCATTTTCAATTATTCATGTGTAGCGAAGAGCCTGACAGACTAATGTTTAATAGTGCAGAATCTATCCTGGTACTGTCACATTATCATCCTTTACATGGAAATCAACTGGGTTCTTTGTCTAATGCATTTGGGAAGAAAAATATAATTCTTTAGATAAAGTTAAAAAAGAACATCAGTTCTTGCCAAAGCAAACCATAAGAGTACACTGCAGATTACATTGTAAAGTGGGACAACTTACTCAGGGAAAGTTAAACATATTCTACACTGTCATGCTGTGGGCTCACAGTGTATGCTAAGAAATGTCCTTCACTCCGCATCATACATTGTTTTCTTTCTCTTTCTGAATTGCATGCTACTTGTTCTATTAAAAAACTTTCTACACAGTCAGAACTTATTAATCTTGCATGGCTTGCTTACTCTATTTAAAAATTTCAGAAAAGTTATCTTATTTTGGCACCATTAAATTTAAGACTATCCTCTGTGTATGTTGAGCCAGCAATGTGCCCTTGTGGCCAAGAAGGCCAATGGCATCCTGGGATGCATTAAGAAGAGCATGGCCAGCAGGTCGAGGGAGGTGATCTTGCCCCTCTACTCTGCCCTGGTGAGGCCACATCTGCAGTACTGTATCCAGTTCTGGGCTCCCCACTTAAAGAGAGATGGGGAACTACTGGAGAGAGTCCAGTGGGGGGCCATGAAGATGATTAGGGGACTAGAGCCACTCTCTAATGAGGAAAGGGTGAGACCTGGGTCTGTTCAGCCTCCAGAAGACTGAGAGGGGATCAATGTTCATCAATATCTAAAGGGTGGGTGACAAGAGGATGGGGCCAGACTCTTTTCAGTGGTGCCCAGCGACAGGACAAGGGGCAACAGGTGTAAACAGGAACACAGGAAGTTCCACCTGAACATGAGGAGGAACTTCTTTACTGTAAGGGTAACAGACACTGGAACAGGCTTCCCAGAGAGGTTGTGGAGTCTCCTTCTCTGGAGATATTCAAAATCCACCTGGATGCATTCCTGTGGAACCTGCTCTAGGGGCACCTAGTTTGGCAGGGGGGTTGGACTAGATGATCTCCAGAGGCCCCTTCCAACCCCTACTATTCTGTGATTCTGTGATTCTGTGATTTTGTGAGGGAGGAAAGTTTAGAAGTTCCTAAATTAGCATGGATTTCTTCTTTGTAAGTTCCAAATATCTTAGTTATACACCCTCATCTTACCACAAATAGCTTTACCAAAGCAGAAATGAGGAGAATGTCTTCCTGTATTACTTACTGTTGTAGGATGTATCTCGCATCTAAGGAGGGTAGCTCCAATGAGAAAGAGAGTAACATAGGTGTTCTGTTAGTTAGAACTGTCAGTTCTGTTAGTTAGAACCCATTGGAAAAATTGAATAGATGAGGTCAATCTGCTTTTTGCATTTCCCATCTTTTTTTCTTTTGCAATGCAGTTATAAACAATTTCATGCTATGCACAGAAAACAAAGTCTAAATCAATAATCTTTACTACTGGTATCCCAGAAATCCCTTATTCAGACTCTTTCATCAAGTCTTTCAAAAATTATTTGTATACGTATTTCTTTTGATATTAAAAAAGAAGTTGGGTGGCAATGTCTTTATGAAACTATTCAACTTCCTAAATTATCTAACATACTTGCTTCCAATAATATGTTTTTCTGTAAAAAAAAAAATCTGCAGAGTGATAAATGCTATTCTACAATAACTTTCTTGAATGCTGGAATGGGGGCGTTGGCTGATCTGAATTACAGGAGTTTAGAGAAAGGAAGAAAGGGAAACAATCGTACAGCAGTTCCTGGATCAAGTCTAACTGTTCACTGACATTTCATAGTGTTTCTTCTTTGCTATATCATGACAAATCTAGACCACACAAAAGCTGTTGTTCTCTCTCTAATAAACAACTCCCTTTTCACATAGCTTTCTTTCTACATCACCGAAAAATATTGGTCTGTTTAAGATGTGAAAGGAAATAGTTTCAGGCATTACACATAGAGAAAAAGTAGATAAAGAAATGTGAAGAATGTGATAATGGCAGGGTATAGAATCGAGTGGGAAGCAAGATGCATCAGACAAGACAAAAAAACAAATAAAGGGAAGAGTTTCAAAGTAACTCAGTACAACACTTACTCTTCCTAATAAGACACTATCTGCTGACAAATACCCCAGTAAATTAATTACCTAAATATAGGAAAGATAAAGCACAAGAAAATCCATGATATCCTAGTTACTATATTAGTCTTACATTCTATTTCTATACATATTGTTGTGACAGAGGCTTGTAACACCTATAAATTATAAGTAAATAATACCTTACTTTTCCTTGAACTCAAATATAACTGTACTAAAATAATGTAAACAAAACAGTATATAAGTATTTCATAAAACTGTGATGACATAGCCAGATACAATATAAGACTTTTCCATAAGGGTGTGAACAGCGTGACTACCAAACGGGCAAACAAAGATATTGTGTTGGTTTTGGCTGGGATAGAGTTAATTTCAGTTAATTTAATTTTAATTAGCTCCCGGACAAACTCAAAGACAAAAAGAAAGCCTGCAGAAGGTGGAAGCAAGGACAGGTAGCCTGGGAGGAATACAGAGAAGTTGTCCAAGCAGCCAGGGATCAGATTAGGAAAACTAAAGCCCTGATAGAATTAAATCTGGCCAGAGACATCAAAGACAACAAGAAAAGCTTCTATAGGTGTGTCAGTGATATAAGAAAGACTAGGGAAACGAGGGCCCTGTCTAGAAGGAAACGGGAACAGGTTACCTGGGATATGGAGAAGGCTGAGGTACTCAATGACTTTTTTAACTCAGTCTTCACCAGCAAATACTCAAGCCACACAATCCAAGACACAGAAGGCAAAGGCAGAGACTCAGAGAATGAAGAACCACCCACTGCAGGAGAAGATCGGGTTGGAGAACATCTAAGGAACCTGAAGGTGCACAAGACCATGGGACATAATAAGATACATCCATATGAAGTTGGTAAGCCATTTTCCATCATTTTTGAGAAGTCGTGGCAGTCTGGTGAAGTTTCCGCTGACTGGAAAAGGGAAAACATAACATCTATTTTTAAAAAGGGAAAAAGGAAGACTCAGGGAACTACAGGCCAGTCAGCCTCACCTCTGTGCCCGGCAAGATCACGGAGCAGATGCTCCTGAAAACAATACTAAGGTACATGGAAAATAAGGACTTGATTGGTGACAGCCAACATGGCTTCACCAAGGGTAAATTGTGCCTGACAATTCTGGTGGCCTTCTACAATGGAGTTGCAGCATTGTTGGACAAGGGAAGAGCAACTGATGTCACCTACCTGGACTTGTGCAAAGCATTTGACACTGTCTCTCACAACATCCTTGCCTCTAAATTGGAGAGACATGGGCATGACGGATGGGCCACTCACTGTATAAGGAATTGGTTGGATGGTCGCACTCAAGGACTTGCGGTCAATAGCTCGATGTCTAAGTGGGGACAAGTGACAAGTGGCATTCCTCAAGGTTCAGTATTGGGACCAGCGCTGTTTAACTTCTTTGTTGGTGATATGGACATTGGAATTGAAAGCACCCTAAGCAAGTTTGCCAACAACACCAAGGCGTGTGGTGCATTTCACATGCTGTAAGGAAGGGATGCCATCCAGGAGGACCTTGCACAGATAAAGACTCGGCAGAGAACGGATAGAGAGCAGCCCTGAGGAGACTTGGGGGTGTTGGTTGATGAGAAGCTCAACATGAGACAGCAATGCATGCTCACAGCCCATAAGACCAACTGTATCTGGGGCTGCATAAAAAAAAGCCTGACCAGCAGCTCAAGGGAAGTGATTCTGCCCCCTTGACTCTGCTCTTGTGCCACCGCACCCGGAGTATTGCGTTCAGCTCTGGGTCCCCAACGTATGAAGGACATGGACCTGTTGAAGCGAGTCCAGAGGAGGGCCAGGGAGGTGATCAGGGGGCTGGAGAACCTCTCCTATGAAGAGAGTCTGAGAGAGTTGGGGTTTTCAGCCTGGAGAAGAGAAGGCTCTGGGGACACCTTAAAGCAGCCTTCCAGTTCCTGAAGTTGGCTGATGGGTGCTGGAGATGGAGTTTTTACAAGGGTAGTGATAGGATGTAGTGATAGGATGAGGGGTAACAGTTTTAAACTGAAAGAAGGTAGATTTGGATTAGATACTTGGAAAAAAGTCTTCATTATGAGGGTGCTGAGACAGTGGAACAGGTGTCCAGATAAGTTATGGATGTCCCCTCCCTGGAAGTGTTTAAGGCCAGGTTGGATGGGACTTTGAGCAACCTGGTTTAGTAGAAGTGTCCCTGCCAATGGCAGGGAGTTGGAACTAGATGATCTTTAAGGTTCCTTCCAACCCAAACTGTTCTATGAGTCTATAGTTCTCTGATAATTTTCTTCATAGTAGCTAGTATGAAACTATGTTTTAGATTTGTGCTGAAAAAACAGTGTTGATGATGCACAGAGGTTTCTCCTTATGGCTGAGTGGTGTTTACACACCGAGTGAGGAGTTAAGGCCTTTTCTACTTCTCATATCACTCCACCACTGAGTAGGCTGGGGGTGAACAAGAAGTTGGGAGGGGACACAGCTTGGACAGCTGACCCCAACTGACCAAAGGGATATCCCATACCATCATGCTCAACATATAAAACTCAGGGAAGAAGAAGGAAGGAGGAGGACATTCAGAGCGATGGCATTTTTTTCCCAAGTAATGTTACACATGATAGAGCCCTGCTTTCCTGGAGCTGACTGAACATCTGCCTACTGATGGGAAGTAGTGAATGAATTCCTTGTTCTGCTTTGCTTGCATGTGCAGTTTTTGCTTTCCCTATGAAACTGTCTTTATCTCAACCCACGAGTTTTCTCACTTTTACCCTTCAGTTTCTCTCCCCCATCCCACCAGGACTGAGAGAGCAGGTGTGGGGCTTAGCTGCCAGCTGAGATTAAATGGTAGACATGCAATTGCATGTAGGAGAATCCAAATTACAGAAGAAGGAAGTAGGTAATCCCAAAGAACTGCAAACAGGTACGAGATCTTCCCAAATACACATAAATTATTACTGACAAAATTGAGACAAATATAAACAGTATTAGCGGCAGACCAGAACCCCTTTTGGAGAGTGGGTAAGGAGGCTAAATATATCATGCAGGAAGAAGAAGACTTGCAGACAGAAGTCTACTTGAGTTCCAAGTTTTTTGTGGGGAACTCTCAAGTCTGATCATGTTAACCTCATTGAGTAAGAGTAATCAGGAACTGTAGCAATCACTACTAACTATATGACATGATATCCATAGTACTGCACACACAGAGCTAATATAGCATAAGCTTGTTAAAGGAATAATAGTTTTGAATACATAATCAATATCCAGTGATAATGAATAGCTAACCATCAGCACAGAAGGTTGTTGTTAATGAATGCATTTAATAAAGTTTTGGTTTTATGAAACTTAGTGAAAGTGACTTGTCTGTCTTCTAGACACTCCCACCACAGCTGTTTCTAATATCCTGAGAGGTATGTCTTTATGCAAATATATATATATATATATATATATATATATATATGCTTGTGAAAAGGCAGATCAGAATATTGTAACAAAATGCATAGGTCCATATGACTCTGTGCAGTTTAAATACACTTTATAAAGGGGTAAGACTAGAACCTGCTAAAATATTTTAAATTCTGTAGTTTCACTGAAATCAATGCTTATGCTAATGTTCATTCCACAATCTTCTTAAAACCCTTCTAGACTGTGCAGAATACCATACGTTTTTCTTTCAGTTATATATAATATTCATTAGATACAGGGCACAGAATAAACTAATGAAAAACAAAATATATGAAATAATTAAAATAATGGGTACCTTAAAGGTACAGGTATTTACTCTGCATGTCTAAATACAGATATCAAAATGTAATTCCCATCTGATCTGTTTGTAATTTTTACTTCATGAAGCTGAAACTGGTAATTAATGGAACTTTTGAACTGCAACAATGACAGAAAAGAAAGTTAATTAGGCACTATGGGGATTTCTCTGGGAAAAGAAAAAATGTCAGAAGCCGTATTTCAAGTCAAAAGGAGGATCATAAGGGAACACAACAATGACAGAGGTTTCATTCTAAGGGGGGAGTAAAAATGTGAATTTTTAATATTCTGTTTTTGCTCAAAATTAGTTTGCTATTTACTGTATTACTCTTGAGTTATTTGTAATGTATCAGACAATTTTTTTGTTTTCTTTTCTTCTAGAGGTCAAGATGCCCTGGGCACAAGCATCGTCCTTTAGAATCTCAGGAAATCATATCTCATTTGTTGAAAATTATTTTAAAAAGACATAATTTTTAACCCACTGACGTGTCATTTTCTAGTGACAGAAACTTTATTATTTCTATCCATTATAAGTTAATACGACTATATACTTTCATTGTCCTTTAGCGTAAATCATTCTTAGCCTTCCCTAGTGTTGACAATAATTCAAACAGTGTGATCATATCCCTTCTTGCTACTGAGGCCAAATTTAGGATAGTTGTTGCTTGTACCACAATCCTTTTTTTTTATTATTTATTCCACAACCGCACAACACTATCCTCAGCATATAAAAGAAGAAAGCATGAAGAAAACGCTTTGACATTAGTTTAAGGATTCAAGTCCTTGAAATCCTCATTTTATTCACCAGTTCCTTTATTTTGTTGAAGTTTCTCTTTTGAAGTCTCAAACCTCCATTATGGACATCACTTTACTTAGCTTTCCTTTTAAGGCAAACAAAACATAATGTTTCAAACCAAAGCTCTTTCCTGTGATCATCTGTTATAATTATTATTGTTAATGGCAACTCTAAAATGACATCACCGACTGTTTTAAGACCAGCATTGGAAATGCTAAAAAAAATAAATTTTTAGTTCTTTTGGCCTGTTGTGCCTCCTGTTCCTTACTCTAGCAAAAATACGGGTTTTCTTTAATTTACAGGAATAGCCTGGCATAAAGTTATTATGTATATCCTTCTTGAGATGTAGAAGATTTGGATAAGCACTTCAAAAAGTGATTCCTCTAAGGCCTGCTAGTAACAATATGTTACTTGTCATTCTTTCCCTTTTTTTAGGTGGTTGGTTGGAGGATTTTTTGTTTCTTGATTTGCTTCAACAGCATTCCTCCTAAATGCAAGAAGACAGGATATAAAAAGCATGAGATTGGAGTATATTATTACAAATTATGAAGCATTTAATATATTGGATGGGATTCAGTTCCAAAGAAAAAGAAATTATAGTTGACTATTGGGAGGTTGACTATTTGTAATGCCCTAATAACTCATTGCACTCAGAGGAGGTCATGTTAGTAGAGTCTAGAAAGTAATTCATCTCACACTAAAGTAAAGGCCGGGGGTGTGAGTCACTACCTGAGCATATGATGTAGTTCCAGTTGTGATGCCTTACACTAACCCATCTGGCAAATAGCTCTTGGCCCAGACCGTGGGCCTCCTCTTGATGCAACATATCTGTCAAGCCCATGGCAGGAACTTGGGCAGCTTGGGGCATCTGAAATGACTATGAGGTCATAAAATCTTTAGGCAAAGAATTTAATCTCTGTCAGTTTATTTTATCCAAATATAGCTTTAAGAACTGAGTTCAGGTGCCTACACATAGCTGCTGTTTGTATTCACAGCATCCACATAAGGCTGGAAGCTGTAACACTGAAGATCAGGGCTCTTCTGTAGTTGATAGCCAGAAATCAGGCAGAGGACTCTAGGGCATTTTAAATTACACTAGTTCCTTATCTATAAGCAAATCACTCAAACCATTAATGTAGTTCTAGGTACTGTAGGGTACCATGCCTGACCTGCAGTTTGCTTTCTGAATGACAGCCTACTCTAAGTCCAGCATCATATGTGTTGTCCCATAAAGGTGTCTTGGGACAATTGAGTGGCAGTAGGAACTTATGTTGAAGTAATTGACTCTTATATGCCAGGTCAGATAAATTACTGTGGACTGCCTATACTGTAGCAACTAGACTGAAGCCTGGCAACCAACTCACATCTATGTAGATGTGTCACATCTATGTGTAGGCATCTAATATTTGGTGTCTGGAGCTAAATCTTATCAGGCTACTAAGACAGTCTTTGGTTCCTCTATGGAAAAATATATGTATCTCTGATGCATACTTTCATTTTTTATTAATAATCTATGTTGTTTACATTTGTGCGATAATTGGGAGAAATGTTAAACCTCCTTCTCAAAAATTAAATGTTTTGAATCATCATAACCTCTAACCTTTAAAAAATATTTATTTTCAAACATAGACAGACTTTGAAGTTTTGCTATTCTTAAACACACGAGAATACAATTCCTCTGCTGCTGCTCCCCTGATTCTATGAATTCTTGATTTTTTAAATAAATTATGTAAAATGGTTTTTGTGCTTAGAATGGATATAGTATGATCCCTTCTTCCGTGAATATGAATGAAAGATGTTGAAGAACTTCTTAAAGGTCACTTTCCCTCCAGTTCTACAGTAAGATTAATAGTAGAAAAAATCTTCTTACAAAAAGCTTCTCTATACTCTTAATCAACGCCTCAACTCTGTAGTGATTGAAGAAAGGATACTTTTCTTCAAAATATATTCTGTAAAAATCTATAGTAAGATAAAACTGATTTTGGTAAAACAGTAATAACGAAAATCTGGACTAAACACACTGGAGATCTTGTGACCAAACAAAACTTAAGATTCAGGTATATTGAAAGAACTTGGTACATACAGATAATTGTTTCACATGCTTTAATTGTGAATGACAGGAAACCTTTTCTCTGGCAACCTAATGAACACCGAGCTTTGAATTTACCATTATTCTTATTGCTACAGTCTTCTCTGAAGGGGCAAAAAAGGCAAAA
>VZSC01014764.1:102411-119711 GCA_013398225.1 Steatornis caripensis | reverse complement strand
GGAGAGGAGAGGAGAGGAGAGGAGAGGAGAGGAGAGGAGAGGAGAGGAGAGGAGAGGAGAGGAGAGGAGAGGAGAGGAGAGGAGAGGAGAGGAGAGGAGAGGAGAGGAGAGGAGAGGAGAGGAGAGGAGAGGAGAGGAGAGGAGAGGAGAGGAGAGGAGAGGAGAGGAGAGGAGAGGAGAGGAGAGGAGAGGAGAGGAGAGGAGAGGAGAGGAGAGGAGAGGAGAGGAGAGGAGAGGAGAGGAGAGGAGAGGAGAGGAGAGGAGAGGAGAGGAGAGGAGAGGAGAGGAGAGGAGAGGAGAGGAGAGGAGAGGAGAGGAGAGGAGAGGAGAGGAGAGGAGAGGAGAGGAGAGGAGAGGAGAGGAGAGGAGAGGAGAGGAGAGGAGAGGAGAGGAGAGGAGAGGAGAGGAGAGGAGAGGAGAGGAGAGGAGAGGAGAGGAGAGGAGAGGAGAGGAGAGGAGAGGAGAGGAGAGGAGAGGAGAGGAGAGGAGAGGAGAGGAGAGGAGAGGAGAGGAGAGGAGAGGAGAGGAGAGGAGAGGAGAGGAGAGGAGAGGAGAGGAGAGGAGAGGAGAGGAGAGGAGAGGAGAGGAGAGGAGAGGAGAGGAGAGGAGAGGAGAGGAGAGGAGAGGAGAGGAGAGGAGAGGAGAGGAGAGGAGAGGAGAGGAGAGGAGAGGAGAGGAGAGGAGAGGAGAGGAGAGGAGAGGAGAGGAGAGGAGAGGAGAGGAGAGGAGAGGAGAGGAGAGGAGAGGAGAGGTATTATGTGTAGCTCTTCTGCAGTTTTTATATCACTTGTAAAAACTTCTTTGGCATATTCTGTACAGTGTACATATTTCACAGAAGATAAAAATGGAAAGCATGAAAAAGTATTACACTTGTTGATTTTTGCCTTTAAAAAACAGGCCAGTTTTCTCCTGTACACAGAAAAAAGGATCCACTGGCTAAATGGAAGATGTTTGGTGTGTATAACTATTCAATATATCTATTGGTCTTAGTAGAATAATTTTTATAAAGCATAAAATTATTGTTCTTAGCTTATCAATAAATGGAGTAATTTATTCTGGTTTTATAATCCAGAAGTCTTTTATTCCCCAGCTTTGCACTTAATTGCATGTTTTCCTTCTGTTAAGAACACTATCTTTAATATAGTCCTTTCCAACCCTGATAAAAAATGTTATTACAATATTTTACAGTATTTTGTGAGATATAAACCTTAATTCTAACTCAATTCTACTCTCATCCTTATCAGACAGAGAAAACTGCTAATTAGAAAGGCAAAGGTCAGATAGGCATGCTCACAGTCTTAATCTGAAGTTTCTTTATAGCCTGTCAGAAACAGTATTAGTGAAACAACAGAAAACTGTGTTCCATATTATAAAATGATCAGATAAGCAATCAGAAAAAAATAAGTGAATTTATAGCAGGTGTGCACTACCAAAACAATATATGTAATTCAGCTCCAAATTACAGACACATACATGGAATCGTCTTTTAACAACTGAACAGCTACTGGAACATATATTCAGTTGCCTACACAGAGACATAAAATGCCATTTGAGATTCCATAGGGTATTTGAGACATCTACATGGGGCTAGAGTTATGAAATAGGACCTATAGAAAGTTTTGATTTTCTAGATGAGCAGCTGCAAGCTGTGAGACATTCTGTATGACATCCTGATTACCCTTGGATGCCACGTTTAGGCAATGAAAATGAGCCTAATGTGTCTATTTCAGGTAACATAGATTACTGTACTGACCTCATATCCACTGACTACAGTAACATCTTGGATACTTATTCTTCATGTAGATGCTTGCATGAAGACAACTGCATGCGTGTGTTAAAAATCAATTAATTTAACTGTCCTGGGTTCGGCTATGATAGAGTTAATTTTCCCCAGAACGCTGGCAGGGGGGTAGCCGACCCAGAGCAGCCAGGCAGGTATTCGATCCCCCTGCCGTCCCCCCAGCCCACAGCCGGGGGCCGGGCCGGGCAGGGCGCGGGGCGGCTCCGGTTCCCGTTCCGGGTGGTGAGCGGTTGTGCTGTGCATCACTCGTTTGTATTTTTCTCTTGTTAGCATTAGAGTTGTTATTGTTACTGTTCTCTCTCTGTGTGTGCTGTTGCATTAAACTGTCCTTATCTCAACCCACGAGGGCTGCCCCTTTCTCTGCTGATTCTCCTCCCCGTCCCGGTGGGGGGTGGGTGCAGTGAGCACAAGTAAGTGTCAGCAGGAGTTCAAGAGTTCTAAATGAATCTCTTGAGACCGTATTAACCAGTTGCCATGTGTCTAACCTTCAGCAGAAACTTTAGTATTCTGCAAGCACATGATTAATTCTACAAAATGCATGACTACATCCAGTCTCTGCTCTCTCTAAACAGCTTTGGTGTTTTAGAATGCTGTAGCTTTTTTTAGGTGACTGCTGTAAACTGTGTAGAACCATATAGATGCTGTATATTGCCCAGTTTCCTAATCTTATTTTAAAAATAAACAAATCTAACTTTCTAACATGATAGAAGCACCCAAGAAAAACAAAATTTAATAAAGGAAATAAAAAGCTGCTGGAACTGGATAGAAGCTACATCTGACATGTCTAAGTCAGTTTTTTGTCAGTGAATCACAGCATCAGCTGAAGATGACCAAAGGATTTTGTTGCATTTTTTTTTTCCTTCTCTTCTACTGTTTTTACTTAGTGCAAGTTTCTGTAAAATTCTGTCTCACTAATATAGCTGAGGTTTTATTTGGTCTTTTTGCATGTACTCACTGCATGAATTTCTGCAGGAATCTCTTGAGGGTATACTGTCATATGCTTCTGTCTATTTACTTACTAGTTCAGTACCACAATTCTTTCAATGTCTGCTTTTGGGGTTTATTTTGATTTTTTTGTTATTTCTATGATTTCTAGACAATCATGTAATCTAAGGACAGAAATACAACACGTTATTTTGTTTTTCTTAGATTTAAGTAACTTCTCAGTTGTGTTTTCTTTCAAGATTACATCACAGAAATTGCTGATCATTATCCTAGTTGCTGAACTTGATATTAACTCCATTGCTGATCAGATTTGTACACATAGAATGGTAGAATCATAGAATATCCTGAGTTGGAAGGAACTAATCAGGATCATCAAGGCAAATTCCCAACTCCACTCAGGGCAACCTAAAAGTTACACCTAAATCTAAGAACGTTGTCCAAACATTTCTTGAACACCAACAGGCTTGCAGCCATGACCACTTCCCCAGAAAGCTTGTTCCAGTGCTTAGCCACCCTCTCAGAGAAGAACTTTTTCCTAATATCTCATTTGAACTTCCCCTGATGCAGCCTTAAGCCATTCTCTTGTGTCTTAACACTGGACGTCAGAGAGAAGAGATAAACACCTGACTGCTCTCCCCAACATGAAGAAGCTGTAGACAGCAATCAGGTCACCCCTCAGTCTCCTCTAAACTGAACAAACTTAGTATCCTCAGCACTCCTCTTAAGTCATGCCCTTGAGGCCTTTCACAATCTTTCTTGCCTTCCCTTTGATGCATTCTAGTATTTTTATACCCTCCTTATATTGTGGAGCCCAAAACTGCACTTGAGGTGAGGCTGCACCAATGATGAAAACAGTACGACAATCACTTCTTTCAACTGGTTAGCTATACTGTGCTTAATGCCCTGCAGGATACAGCAGGCTTTTTTGACCACCAGGAAACATTGTTGATGCATATTCAGCTTACCATCAAGCAAAACCCCCAGGCCCCTTTCTGGAGGGCTGTACTCCAGCCTTCTGTCCCCCAGTCTAGAAGTACATCCAGGATAACATTGATCCAGGTACAGAATCCAGCATTTCTCCTTGCTAAATTTCATACAGTTGGTGATTGTCCAGCATTCTAATCTATCAAGATCTCTCTGTAAGGCCTCTCTACTCTTGAGGAAATCAATGACTCCTTGTAGTTTAGTATAATTGACAAACTTACTTCATGTGTGCTCAACTTCTGTGCCCAAGTCATTGATAAAAACCTAAAAATTGAGCCCTAGGGGACACCAGTAGTGACTGACTACCAGCCGGATATTACCTGATTTGCTACAACTTTTTGAGCCTGACCCTTCTTGCAGTTGTTCACTCACTGTACTGTTTATATGCCTAGTTATATGCTGGACATTTTGTCCAGAAGGATGCTGTGATACACAGTATCAAAACTTTGCTAAAATAATAACCACCGCCCCCTACCCCATCCACTCCCTCCCTTCGGTCACTAGGCGGGTAATCTTGTCATAAAAGAATATGAAGTTAGTAAGGCATGACTTTCCCTTCATGAACCCATGTTGGCTTTACCAATGAGTGCATTGTCTTTCGAGTGTTTTTCAATAACTGCCGGCATAGTATTCTCCATAATTTTACCCGGCACTAAAGTGAGACTGACAGGCCTATGCTTAACAGCTTCATCTTTCTTGCCCTTCTTGAAAATTAGAATAATATTTGCTATCTTCTAGTTGTCTGAGACCTCTCCAGATTCCCATGACCATTGATAAATAACTGAGAGACATCTCACAGTAACATTGGTGAACTCTTTCAGTACCCTGGGATGAATACCATCAGACCCTATAAACATGGGAATCTGGCTACAGGACCAAATATTGTACAAGTTCAAGGTAAACTGTGAGCTTATCACTCTCCCAGTCTCACTCTAAACCAGGACTCCAGGAATCCCAGAGCCCATCACTGATGTTAAAGACAAAAAAGATATTAAATATCTCTGCTTTATCTTCATCCCTATGTGTGATAGCAATGACTTATCAACCTCACCTATTGTGAGGTGACCAACCTCATCAAGAAACAAGCCAATGTTTTCTTTAGTCCTGCTTTTGCCAATAACGTACTTTAAAAAGCCTTTTTTGTTATCCACCATGGCAGTGGCCAACTTCAAGTCCAATTGTCCTTTGGCCATACAATTTTTTTCCCTACAGTGGCAAACAGCATCTCTGTAGTCTGCCTGTGTAGCCTGACCTTGGTTCCAAAGTCCATACACTTTCTTTTTTCTCTTAAGTTCCAGAACAAGATCCCTGTTAAGCCAAGCCGGCCTTCTGCACCACTTGCTTGACTTCTGACACATTGGAATTGTGCTCCTGTGCTCTTAAAAAGTGACCAGTATGTATGCACCCCCAATAACCTCAAAAACAAATTCCCAGGAGACCTTCCTGACTAGCTCCTGGAGCAGTTTAGTCTGCTCTCCCAAAACCCAGCTTAGTACCTCTGCTGACTTTTTTTTTTCTCATTTTACCAAAGATTTTAAATTCAGCCATTTCATGATCACTATGGTCAAGACAGTCACCAATTATTATTTCATCCACCACTAATTACAAACAGCAGATTTAGGAGGGTACATTTCCTAGTCAGGTACATCACTCATGGTATGGGGAACACGGACGTTGCTCCTATGATTATGTACATAGATGATTGATCTTCAGGAACTTAAACATGATAGTTTCACGTATACTCAGAATTTTGACAAATATAAAGGAAGTCAAACTGATTATAAGTCTTTCAAAATCAGTTCTCTGACCTAAGTTCTCTATAGGTAAAGATTGCTAGGGTGGTACATAAATTTGAGAAGGCATAGATAAGATCATAGATATTTATGTATTTCTCAACAATTTCTGTGTATATATAAAGTTAATGCCATTGTCAAGAGTCAGATGACTGTTCAGTGAAAAATATTTAACTTAGTATATGTCTTCCAAATTATATATTAGTCATGTTTGGAGACATTTAGTTCAGTAACCAAAACAATCCACATGTGTTAAAATGCATTTATGAAATACTGTCCATGGATAGCTAAAGCTATTGAAATATCACCACTGGATCCTAATACAGTTGACATAGCTTAATAGTTTTATTGCTTTTTTATTTTCACATTTTAAATTTTGATTATGCTCTTCTGAATAACATGAATCATCATACTGATGTTTCCTTTTGAAAGGGAAAATTCTTGCATAATTAAAACATAATTTTCATACTAAGAATTCAGAAAGTCTTTACTATTACTGTCTGTAGGTAGTATGAGCTTTTACACCGTTCATGATTTTATAGCACCAAGCTCAAATTATTCCAGCTTCTTGTTTGAAGTTCTTTCATGCTCTTTCCAAAAGACTGGAGCTATCAACTACAGTACATTCACAGGAATTAAGGAGACACAAAGCTTGTTTGTTGGTGTCCTGGTTTGAGCTAGGACAGAACCAATTTTCTTTTAGTAATTTTACTTTTTGGTTAAGTCTCTTCTGAGAAGCTGCACTCTCTGAAATAATCTGCATTATTTTTGGACAGTTGCTGCTTCTAGCAGTGATAAGCCTTGATGTTTATAGTTAGTGCTGGAACATCAGTAGGAATAGTATGCAGATAGGCTCTTGCTTATACTTATTCCTGTGGAAACCAAGGGTGATTCTTGCTTCTGCTAACTATCTATCTTAAGCACTGGAAATGAAAGAGCAGAAAAGGGGTCACCTCTGTGACCCTGCAGTGGGGAGAAGCCGATCAGATAGGTGACCCAAACTGACCAAACAGAGTATTCCATTCAATATGTGTCATACTTGGTATAAAGCTGAGGGATCACGAGGGTCACTCTCTCTTTTTCTATGGCTGGCATCCGAGGAGGACTCTGTCCGATTCTTCTGCCTTCAATCCCAATCCATGCATTCCTGAATCCAGCTCCCGTCTGCTGCTGAGTCCAGTCCACCAGAGACTTGCCCTGGAGCGTCTGGGTGATGTGATCATCATTTGTGGGAATGTGATTTTGGTTTTGTATATATTTTAATATGTTTCATTATTGTTTTATTATTAATAATAATTATATTATTTTATTATTATATTTAATTATATTTAATTGTATTTCATTATTATAGCTAGATTAAAGCTGTTTTGAATTTTCCAACCCTTAAGTCTCTTTCCCTTTTCTCCTCCCAATCCCCTCCTTTTGTGGAGCGAAGGGGTTAACAAAAGCATCTGTCACCCATTTCATAGCCAGCCCAGCTTTAAACCATGAGAGTTGGAGATGAATTCATCAATTCATTACAATGTTTGAATTCTGTTCTGGATGTGTCTTTACATAAAACTAACAGCTGAAAAATATATCAATAACTAGTTTAAAAAGTATTAGGTGTTGACACCGTTATCTCTTAGATGTGAAACTTCCAAGCTCATTTCAGAGGAGTTCAAATATAATTTTGAATACTGAGATATCATTCTCTGTATGAACGGTAGTTGAATTGCTTGTGAAAACTTTACAGTACTGTTTCTGTTGTGTCATCCTCTCCACCAGAAACTTGTCATGTTGAAATTTAGGATTAATATTTTACTTTCTTATGATGACTACTTAATTTCCCCCGCTGCAAGGATCTCAACAGTTAATTTTTAAACTTGTTTTTCATTTGCTTGTCTTCATGGTCCTGGAATTTCTAATTGTAAGTACTGATAAGTAGTTACATCAATCAATGCTATACTTGGCAGTGTCCCATACTAGGAACTGAAAATAAAGATCTTTTTTCTTCTCTTTTATTTAGGCTAAGCAAATAATGCTATTGTACATGTTTGAGGAAAAAAGCAGTACTCACTCTTGAATCATTTGCACTACAAAGAAAAATAAAAATGTTAGTCAAGTAAACTTACTGTCACAATGCCAGTGATACTTAAGCTGTTTACAGAGAACAGAATATATCATCTCCTTTAGGTTTCTGTTGTACTTGCCTGCATACACTCCTTTAGCAGTTGCAGAGAAACAGTTTTGCACACGTGAAATTGTCTTTAAATTCCTGTTGAAGTCTTCTGAAATTTATTTTTCTGTTCCTTTCTTGAGTTGTTTTTAGATTATTGGAAATATGACTTTAGCAAGTGTGTGTGACCTAGATCCTTTTCTTTCTTTTCAATTAAGATTATCTCAAACAAAGCCAGAAGAAATGGAGACAGATACATGTTTTCAAAAGATGTCAAAATAGTAAGGAAATTAACATTCCTAGTTTATACTATTTTATTTTTTTACAGACTTGTCTTTTTTTAACCAGCTGCGTAATAAAAAGTGCTAGACAAGCAGAAAACTGTATTTTCACCAATCTTAAAGACTATTACGTACTTTCAGCATGATTAAATGACAGCATGATTAAACAACAGCTATCAAAAATAACAGACATTATAGAATATAACACAGAAAATAACAAAGCAGTCTTTGAAATATTAGGGTTGGTCTGTATATTCAAAGAAACTACTGAAAACACGAAAATTAAGATTATTAGCCAAACAGTGAATAATTATACATAATTAAAGCTACTTCTAGCAGTTTAACTCTGTATATAAAAATGTGAAGACATGAAACTTATACAATTAATTTAAATGAATATCAAAATGTATATACAGTTTCATATCTTTACCAGAACCTCTTAAAATAATTTAAAATAATTTGGTTATGTTAAGCAAGAGCAAAAGTTGGGTTTTTCACGATGTGCTGGAGAGATGGGACTATGTTCTAAAGATAGTGCAGCTGTTTTTCCAATATATAAGTCATGTGAAGGACATGGGAACTTTTCATGGCATACAAACAAGATGTGTAAGGCCTAATAATGGATTTCAGAGATGCAAAATATTGGTTATCTTCTATGTGCATCTTATTTTTCCTGAAAATCCTACTTAACACGTCTTACAAAATAGTTAATTAAGGTGGACTTCTCATTCTTCCTTTCTTTTTTTTACTACCTTTATCTCAAAACATGTTCAGAGAAAACCTACAGTAAATAATTACGTCTAGACATACATGGTCTTCTTGCTTAGGATAAAGAGTCTGTCTTAACAGTTACAGGAAAGTACATATGAGCTATAATTCTAGCCCAAATTAGAAAATGGAACAGCTGATGTGTGTTAGTGGTTGCTAAATAACTCTTTTTAAAGATAAAAATATTAAAATGAAGCTTCAGACAAGCCTTAAAACAAGCCTGGGCAAAGCAAGTTTAGCAAGGCCCAGTCCTGAGGCCTGGCAGAACTATCACAGTCTCTATCATTCTGCTATTATCAGTGCTGCAACTTGATAATTAGCAGCAGTTCAGGCCTATTTGTGATTTTATTCTGTCTGCCTTGTATACAGGTGTATTTTGTAATGTGGCTTGGCATGATCACGTAAGAATAGTAAGACCAAGAAAAGAGCACCCAGTTTTTAGCTACATTTGATTTGGAATCAAATGACCAGCACCCAGCTGCAAACACGTATCCCAATGAGTTGATACAAACCAGATCCCAGAAATCAGAGCCATCTGGTTTTTAACCTATGAAAACAGCAAGTAAATCTTCAGATTCAACAGCTCTTGACTTATGGAAAAGTGTATATAAACACCAGTTATATATGCCATATCTTGGGGCACAGAGAACATAGATAACCACTTTGGTTTTGGCGTCCTTCAACCTGGTTCCGCAGAATATTGCTCTGAGTCTTGGAGACTAAGAATCAGCAAATACTGCAGCCATCAGAACCAACAACCTATCATATACTCAGAGCTTCACTAGTATGTGTGCTTAACATTTGATTCTTAGTTGTTAGATTACATATTAATTGAGCATAACAAACATACTTATTTGAAGTCCTGAGATTTTGCTGGTGTTTCAATTGCTCAGACTATTTTCATCACAGTGGTCCCCAGTTCCCTCATATTGACGATTTCAACAATGGCAATAACTGCTCTTGAGCTACAGGCTTACAAGAGTCTCATTCCCTGCTGTGTCTTTCTTGGGGGAATACCCAGAAAGAAATCGTAAATAGTAATCACAGTTGATAAGACTTAGGATCTAGGAAGAACTCCTCACTGAAGAAACAGTCTCCTAAAGATGCAAAACTTGAATGAACGCTGGATCTGTAAACATACGTCCCATTAGGATTTTTTTTTTGGCCCTTCTGTTGCAATTTTTATGATTCTTTTCTGCTCAGCAGAAAGGTATGATACCCCAGCCTGCTACCAGAAAACAAATATCAGCTTTTGCACTTATGAGCAGGCAGAAATGTTCAGAAGAGGTTTTTGAATTTAGGAGATTGTCTTAGATATTGTGACATACAGCAACTCATGTTAATTAGAATCTTCTCTTAAGTCTCAAGACAAGCATTTGCCAGAAAGATGATATATATAGAGGCATTATATTGTAAAATGCAAAAATTTTGCATCCATCATCAGATTTTATAATAAACATAGAAAGCAAATAGTGAGTTTAAAGGCAGAGGTTTTATGTTTTACTTTTCTTTTTCTCAAGGTAATTTATATACTATAATAACTTTCCAACATATCATACTTAGCTTTGCAGAAAAAAGTACCTCTGTAGCAAATATCTCTGACAGCTAACACATATTTTCTTTGTGATTATGTTGAATTTTCCCCTAATTTTAGAGAATAACAGCTTTTTCTGAATCTGACCTGGAATGGAGCAAACAAAGGGAAAGGAATTATTCAGGTAATCAAAACCACAATTGATGGAGGATAGAAATTAAGATGGACTTAAGCAACATAAGGAAAAAGCTCTGGAACTGAAGCTTTGGAAAGAGATGTCCAGCCATTTTCTTTTTTTTTTTTTTATATGTGTTTGCTTTTACTTACAGGGTTCATTTTTCTGAGTAGAGAAAAGGACTTCCTGTTTTCATCGATATCACAAAGTTTTTCTCTGCTCTCAGACGGAAGACATTGCAGTAACTGGTGAAATAATGAGGATCTAAGGTATAGCATTAATAATAATAGCATACAATATTAATAAAAAAGATAATCCCAGACAGCAAATAATAGCAACATGGTCAAGGGGTTTTCATATGAAATTTATTTTTTACTTTTAGGGACTGTGGATGTAGGAGAGAGAGCGTTCAAGTCAACTAATGGTATATTCTGGCAAGTGTTGAATAAACTTGCTAAGAATTGGGCTATCTATCTGTTCCTGTGCTTCATCTCCTAAAGAATTTCTAAGGTCACTTTTAGTTTCAAGGTAACTCTAGGACCTTACACTGGTGCAAAATTCATTCCATCAAACCTTAGATTAATCTTATATTTGGCATCTGTGTTATTTTTTAATATGCTGGCAGCCAACTTACACTCAGCCTCTTAATAGATTTCACATACTATGATGTCAAAAATCATCTAATGAGAATGTGGTTTTGATTATTGTCACATTCTGCAGTGAGTTTAACCTTGAATTCCTGTACTCATGAAATGTCCCTGGGTGTCCCCTAAGAATATCAGCAGCAGCAGCCTACAGCTACCCTCAAACACGTCTCTGATGTCAAGTGATGTGCCTGACCTGCTATTTTTCCCCCAAGATTATTTTGGATACTTCTGTACATAACAATGCGCATATAATGTAGTGCACACTAATACTTCAGACAATGGATTCTTTTTAAATAGTTTGTGTTACTTGCAAGATATACTCAGTGCTGTCCTTCAAACATCAAAATCTCATTGCATAATGAATAACCTGGTGAGCTGTGCAAAGGTGAGGAATGAGAAGAACTACCAAAATCTTCCACTTAAAAACCATCTCTGAATTTATCCAAAGAAAATGGATCTATTCTTAATTTTTGTTTGTTTGTTGGCAGTTTTGTTGCAACTTGATAAAATACTGCATATATAATAGAAAAAACGGGCATGTCATTCCAACAGGTTACTTATTTTGGAAAATTTTATTTTGAACGTATTTCCTGTTCACATTGGACCATGGAATTCAACATAAAATCCTTACTGAAGTATCTTTATCTAAAGACACTTTCTAACTTGTGCCAAAAAACTTTTGCTGCATTAAAGGTACATTCATTCTCTGTTCTTTGCTAAGAATCTCAATGAATGTGGCAAATTTGAGAGTGATTATTATATGAATAAATAACACTTTACAAGGAAGACTAATATCAGGAATTAACATCACAGGAAAAAAACCTACAAAATTAGAATAAGAAAGTAAGCTAAAATTGAGTGTCATTATGTGATTTCAAAAACAGTCTGCCATGAAACTCTGTGGAATAAAGTCTGCAAAGTAATTCATCCTCAAAAAAGGACACAAGAGAATGAACAAGAGACTTCTATTTACAGAAATATATTCCCTGTCTTTGCTTGGCCTTCAATCATGTTTCACAGAACAGGTAAGCATTGACAGTCCTATGAATCAAATAAATTTAGCAGTAAAATGAAATAGAACTATATACTCTTCATTTTCATTTTACCTTGCCTTCATCATTGCTATGAATACATGGCATCATTTCAGGACTGACAGGATACAGAGTTTATTAAAATACTGATGTGTTCTGTGCCGTAGAAGGTCTCCTTATGTACTTCATACATTTGAAAACCAAGAAAAATAAAATTATGGAACAAATGGTTAATATTAAGCTTTGAAAGAAGTTAGTCTTGATCTTTATTTTTCTTTTTGAAAATATGTGTGGGATATCTTTCTCCAGAACAAAATAGAGGTCCTTTACAAAATAAAGCATATTTCCCTTCCTCTGAGTTAAACAATCTCCCACGTAACAGTATAAATCAAGATCATGAAAACATAAATATCTGTTGCCGCTTGCTATCAATCTCAAATCAATTGCACTGTCTTAACTCCAGTCTGAAGGAGTCTCAACTTCAGTCTCTCACAGACTGGAGAAATGGGCTGACAGGAAGCTCCTGAAGTTTCACAAGTGGAAGTGCAAAGTCCTTCATCTAGGGAGGAAAATCCATTCAAATACACCACAGGGTTCTGCTGCCAAACAGAGGGACCTCAAAGGGCTGGAGAAATGGGTTGACACCTCAAAATGAAGTTCAAGAAAGGGAAATGCAAATTCATGCACTCCCAGTGTGAGCTGGGCATTGCCTTGCTGGAAAGCAGCCTTGTGGAAATGAACCTGGGGTCTTGGTGGACAACACATTGGACATGAGTCAGCAATGTGCCCTTTTGGCAAAGAAAGCTAATGGTATCCTGGGCTGCATTAGGCAAAGTGTTGCCAGCAGGTCCAGGGAGGTGATCATTCCCTTCTGTTCAGCAATTTTGAGGCTGTACCTGGAGTGCTGTGTCCAATTCTGGGCTTCTCAGCGTAAGAGAGACATGAACATACCTGAGGCAGTTCAGCAAAGGGCTGCAAGGATTTCTAAGGTACTGCAGCACCCCACATACAAGAAATGGCTGGGAGTGCTGGAACTGTTCAGCCTGGAGAAGAGGAGGCTCAGAGGATCTCATCAATATATATAAATAACTGAACACAGAGTGTAAAGAAGATGGAGCCAAGTTCTTTTTGGTGGTATGCAGTGACAGGACCAGAGGCAACTGGCACAAAGTGAAACACAGTCTGTGTCATCTGAAGATCAGGAAACACTTCTTTACTGTGAGAACGACTAAACACTGGCACAGGTTCCACAGAGAGGTGGTGGAGTCTCCATCCTTGGAGATGATCAAAAGCCATCTGGACATGGTCCTAGGCAACCGGCCTTAGTCGTCCTTGCTTGAATAGGGGGCTTGGACAAGATGATATCTATGATAACACTGTAAAACCCACTGTACAGCAGCTGTGAGAGAAAGCAATAAGAAAAATGTGAGAGAAACAATGCTGCATACACTGGGGTCAGAGCAGAATGAGGGGGAGGAGGCGTTCCAGCCACCAGAGCAGAGATTCCCCTGCAGCCCATGGAAAAGACCATGGTAAAACAGATTTTTCCCCTGCAGTCCATGGAGGACATCATCAGAACAGATATCCACATTATAGTCCATGAAGGACCCCACACCAGAGCAGGTAGACATACTCTGAAAGAAGCTGTAGCCTGTGGAGAGCCCACACTGGAGCAGGCTCCTGGCAGGAAATGCAGCCTGTGGAGGATTCATCCTGGAGCAGTTAATAAAGGACTGTAGTCCACAGAGAGGACCTGTGCTGGAGCAGGGGAAGAGTCTGAAGACGAAGGTGTGGCTGCAAAGAACTGTTACAAAATGTCCACAACCCCTCACTCTTCATCCCTCCTGCACTGCTCAAGGGGGGTAGAAGGAGGCAGGAGGAGCTGGGAGCAAAGGAGTGAAGTTGAGCCTAGGAAAAAAGGGTAGGGAAGGAAAGGTGTTTTAGGTTTTGGTTTAGTTTTTCCCCATCTTACTCTATTTTCAATTGGCAATAAAGTAAATTAACTTTCCCCAAGTCAAGTCTGTTTTGCCCATGATGGTAATTGGTAAGTGATCTCAATGTCTTTGTCTTGACCCATGAGCTTTTCCATCATATTTTCTAGCCCTGTCCTGTTAAGGAGAGCAAGTGAAAGAATGGCTTGGTAGGAGCCAGGCAGCCAGTCAAGGTTGAACAATCACATGCAATAAGAAAAACCTTCATTAACTGCATAATCTATTTCTTGTTATTCATCTCTGTGCACTATAACACAAATTAACAGAATTTTTGTACAAATTACCCTTGCATATTTTGGAGAGTCATGGAGTCAAAAGGGAATACACTTGAGAATTAAGTAGACTTGAATTAAATTATGAGAGAGCATAGCACTAGACTGTCACAATTTTGAAAAGGATAATCAGCACTGGTTAAACTCAATGAGACGTTTTTGGATACCTTCAGCAGGCCCAGCTTTCCCTTAAAGTATACAGTTTTAGTGTTGCATATATGAAATGAGAATGGGAACGCAGCCTGAAAAACTACCTAGCAATAAAGATGAGGTATAAAGAAATGTCCATAGGGTAATCTGAAAAACATTATAACTTGGATCTTCATCTGTTTATGAGGAGCTTTATTAATTCAACTATATCCTTATAAAGGTGAGTTATTTTAGAACTTAAACTTTGTGTGGAAATTCCATGATCAACTAAGTGGTATTTACATTTTAAATCTGATATAGTCTTTAAGCACTTGACTAGCTCTGTCACTAATTCAGGAGAAACAAATTTAACCTTTTTTTGTATTGCAAGGAATTTATTTTATATCCAATTTATTCACTGCTTTTTATTGTACTTGTTACTTTGTTTTAACTATTAGACATTTTGGAAATAGAAGACTATTTTATATTGTCTTGGATATTTCCAAGTCATTTATGCACAGGACTTCTACAGGACCAATCACATTACATGGATAAGGATTTTCAGTGTTAAAACATTTAGTTTTTGTTATAGTGATACCTTTTAGAACGCACTACCAACATATATGTTGGTAAAAGGCGATTCATACAACCTAGCTGTCTGTATTCTTAATGGCTCACTTATATACCTATGTGCCATTTCCTCTCTTATTCAATAAATTGTGGTGTTCTTCAGTTTTAATATTAATGTTGCCTTTCCATATCCTTGTAATGAAAACATATGCAAGAATTACATTGTGAGGTATGGAATCTCAGTGAGTTTTAATTGGTTAGTACACTGAGAATGGAAAGTCAATAATGTATGCATCATTCTATATTAATAATATTGTTGACTTTTTGTGACTTTAACAAATACCTTATGAGCTTTTGTAGTTAGAATGTTTTTCCAAAAACTCCAGTGACTTCATATATGCTAGTGATGGAAAATTCTTGAAAGGACATGAATAAAGATGATGTATTTTTTTGCTGAGCAAAAAAATTTAATAACTCTTATGGATAACATGTATCTACCTATCTGTGTCTGCACTTTCTAGAATCTAAGCTAAAGTTCTAGAAAAAGTCTGACAAAATATACTTACACTTCATCTTCTTCTCCTACTTAGTTGACATACCAGCCATAATCTTAATTATGAAGATTTGCACAATTGGATACATAGTTTTCATCTTGTTCATGTCTTTAAGCCATTTCCCTTTTCTGTCATTTTGCTTCATGCTTGAGATATCCATTATTTATATTGCGGGATACGAGTTGGTCCATCTGCGTAATGAGGTGCTCGGCTGCCTCCCTGTGTGCCTTCCTAAGCTTTCAGAGCTTAACACGAATAATTAAAAAAAACCAGTTCAACCACTTGAGAAGCAGTTTGCCTCCCCTTTTCTCCCAAGTACCCCTAATAAAATATATTGCTAAATTAGTCACCACAGCAACATTTACTAAGCTCACTAACTTTCAAACAAGACAAGAAACAGAGGAAGAAATGCTAAGAGTTTCAAACCAAAACATTGTTAATTTCTGATTTAATTTTTTTTTTCTTTTTGGCCTTGTTTCTTCTACACATTGTGAGATTTTGAAAAAGAAGCTTTGCTTATATTTTACTGAGGTTAAACATTTATTCAATGTCCTGGATACAGATCAACAAGGGGAAGTCATTTTGTGATTTCTCTTATCCTCACATAAACACCAACCAGTATTTCCATCCAGTACCATCCAAACATTTCAGTTAGGGGTGCAGTTTAAGGACTCTGTCTTCACACAGCAAGTACCAGGGAAAAAAATGCAGTTTTCCATGTGTTTCCAGGTCAGTCTTAAGGGTAGGATCTGCAATTTCAAACACATTCAGTTGTCATTCATTCACCTTCTTTTGAGTGAAGTTCATAAGCTTTACTCTGCAGTCTTGATTTTCCCCTGATTTCAGTATAAATCCAAAGGGACTGATGCCAGTGAAGTTTTAAGTGCTTAAAACCTCTTCAGCAGTAGGCTCTCATTGTGAGGGTGAAGTCTGCTTTGAAAACTTAAAATCTGTTGACTGTAGTCAGAAGAAAGTTTAATAAGGAAGCAGCTTCTTCTTCAAACAGTATTATATGGAGATAATACAAACTTCATGACATATAGATAACATGACAAAGAATCACAGTTTCACAGTTTTCTTTCAGTCAGTTGTGAAAATTGTTCACGTTGACAACCATAAAAAGATCATTAATTTACTAGACTGCTACAAAGCTCACAAGGTTTATTATCTTTTGTGGACTTGGAACTTAATCTTTTAGACTTTAATGTTTAGTATTGTTATATATGGCTTTTCAAGAGAAACTAAAGCTTCATTCATTTTGAGAATTTGTGGTATTTCTCTTTAATTCACTGTGACTCAAAATATAGTTTAAAGCACATCTTAATTTTTAGATCTCATTCAAATGGAAAACACAACACAGTAAGCAGCAAGACTATCAAGCCAAACATCAAGACTATCTATCTCTGTTAATTTCAGCTAAACGCTGAAGTAATTTGCAGAAAAAGTATCAGACAAATAACTATGAGTAAGAATAAAGTAATAATTTAAACAAGCTCAGAAATAGTTAAAATAATTTTATTAAAACTTTAAAAATTATTCATTTTTATTAATAGTACTATGCTATTCTGAATCCTTGAATGAGAAATTGCTGTTAGATGAAATCGGCTCAAGGCAAAATATATTTAGCTTTTGTTCTAGATCTTATCCTTAGCTGTTATCAATGATAC
>VZSC01014764.1:85932-100094 GCA_013398225.1 Steatornis caripensis | reverse complement strand
GTCACAGGCCTCCAACTAGATTACCTGCTATAATTTCTCGTCTATGGCTAGACTGCAAAAGAGGCGTTATTTACATTGTGCCAGAGATAAATATTTGTCTAAACATCTGAATCCCTTTAATTCAACCTGTCCCACATTCAGACTTTTGATGCCGTTGTTCAATTAGACATTTTCGTCCTTGCTTTTAAAAATAAATATTTTACTGACAGAGGAGTATTTTTTTTCTCCAGAATGGAGGACTTGTGGAGGAACAAAAAAAAACCCCAAAATTTAAACACAAGTTTAAAGACATTTTTACAATTAAATGAAGTTCTAGTATTTACTGTCATTGTGAAAAGATAAGCACGTGAAGAAAGTGAATCACCTCAACATGAGAATCTGTCTCTAGAAATACCTTTCTGTTTTCTATGGGAAAAAATCCAACCGTGCCACAGTTTTCAAACAGATTATTTTAATGGGGTGTGGCGAACCCAACCTAAGATCTTAATTTTAGTGGAAGTTGCAATAATGAGTATACATTTATGTAAGTTTTCTGTTTTCAGGAAGAATAAGATTCTACCACAGGAGTTATATAATGTGACAGCTGCATAGATATCTGTACATAGGTAGCTGTGTATCAGTCAATGTCTAAACAGTATTTAGATTTCTGGTATAATGTTTTCTCAAATTACCATATAATCATGAGTTCTTCACTGCAAATATTGACAAAATCAGTAATATTTAATGCAACAGAATATGATTCATAGCAATGTATAAGCAATAGCCAAATTATTCAAATTATTATGGAATGCTTAATTAAGTTGATATTATATTATAATGAATGACATCTTATGACTTTTCTTCTGGAAAATGCGGGCTATATGTTTGCCATCAGTTCTCTCATCATTTATTTTTGGCAATGAGGCCTTGTTATGTGTTGTCTGAAAGGGCTTTTCTCACATGTTTTTTAGATACCTCCAGACATTACAACTGAATATATTCAGCAATTTATATTATGACTAAGATTGTGTGTTTGCAAAGTTTTATCTAGACAGTAAGTTAGATTTAAATTGAGTAGATTATAAAAATAAAATTGTCTCTCAAACACCCATTTTCTGTTGAAATTTCATGAGCTGAGTAAGTGGAGATAAAAGCTCTTTCCAAATATACCAGCAGAGGTTGTTGTTCAGTTGATTTTATTTCCTTTTTAGCTATGATAGCTATTGTCTTTTAGATTTGAGAAATTCAAAAGGACTGGAGGACCTAATAACTTAGAGAGAGGTTGAATGGAGACTAAAAGCTCTGAAGGGCTGTAGGAAAGATAAGTGCTTTCACAAATTTCTCTTGTCTTTCCATCCTCATCTTAAGCCAGTCTGAGTTCGGATTTCATCAACTATTCTTCATCCAACTTATTTCAACAAGGCTGTGAGAATAATACGGGAAGTGTTTTTGAGAAGATACGAATGTGTCATCTACACTACTGACAACTTAGCCAGGTATTTCAGAATTTTTTTTTACAGCAGTTTTACAAACACATTGGGAAATAAATTAAGGAAATAGTAGTTTGCTCAGTTCTTTAGGATTATAAGGAGATAATAACAGTGGAAGTCTGAAGCATTGAATAGTCTGTGAAAAATCGATTACTATTTAAAGCAACAGTCATTTCCACAGGGGCAGGATGCAGTCTAATGACCTATTGAAAGGTGTGGGAAGACAACAGACTCAAAAACAAAAAGGGGGAATTGTGGGAAGACAACAGACATGTTGTGAGCAATCCAGACCTGATTGACTTAGAGGCCACGTGGCTCTAAGTCAGGTGTAAACACGGAAGTGAAGAGGGCTGACGCATGCGCATGTACTGCGCATGCTCAGCATTGAGCAACCAATCATGTAGAGGCACATGCGTGCACAGCTGCTTGCAAGCAGTGGGCTTGCGCAATCGGGTGGAACACTGTATATAAGCCAAGCTATTCGGGAATAAAGTTGGCATTTGCTTGATCACATTGGTCGTGTAGCATGCCCGGGAACCCGCACGCAACAGAAAGGAGGTTGCTCCATTGGAGGAGCAAGGTATGCAGGTATGCAGGTTGCTCCCAGAATTCTTTCTTTCTTCTAGACATTCAACATTGAGAACAAATCAGTTTTATAACTGGAAGTGTACCATTCAGCTGGACAAGATATCGCCCAGACATGAAGTCAAAGGAACTACTGAGAAATTCTGAATTTAAATTATACTCACTTTGAGAAACTGGTTGTATGCTTACATTCTACAAGGAAATTCAGATTTCTGGAGTCTTGTTCAGAAACAAGTTTTTGTGGAGCATCACCTTTTCTTGCAAAAAGAACAGAACAGGAGGTAGCATCACCTCAAAGATAAATGTACCAATTAGAAAGATCAGAGCTTTAGGGAAGAATTACGATTTGAGATCAAATATTCCATTTATACACTCTAAGCAACTGTATAGTTTTCAACTATAATTCTTGTGAAATTAGCTATGCTCTATAAAAAACAGTAAAATATTTAGTTGAACCTTAGAGAGTTTAGCTGTGTTTGGACTTTGCTATTGAAATGTTTCTCAGTATAAACCTTCAGTCATCCAGATCACAAAACTGTCACAGCATGTAACTGTTTTCCTCAGGCCTGCAAAAATAGGTTGTTTGTTTGTTTGGTTTTTTTTTTCCAAATAGAAACAGGATATGGTGGGGAGTGCTCAGACTCATGAACAGCTCTTACCCTGAGAATAATGGAGTCTATTCGCAACAGACCTTCATAAACTTTGTTAAAATTATTCNGCACGCAACAGAAAGGAGGTTGCTCCATTGGAGGAGCAAGGTATGCAGGTATGCAGGTTGCTCCCAGAATTCTTTCTTTCTTCTAGACATTCAACATTGAGAACAAATCAGTTTTATAACTGGAAGTGTACCATTCAGCTGGACAAGATATTGCCCAGACATGAAGTCAAAGGAACTACTGAGAAATTCTGAATTTAAATTATACTCACTTGGAGAAACTGGTTGTATGCTTACATTCTATAAGGAAATTCAGATTTCTGGAGTCTTGTTCAGAAACAAGTTTTTGTGGAGCATCACCTTTTCTTGCAAAAAGAACAGAACAGGAGGTAGCATCACCTCAAAGATAAATGTACCAATTAGAAAGATCAGAGCTTTAGGGAAGAATTACGATTTGAGATCAAATATTCCATTTATACACTCTAAGCAACTGTATAGTTTTCAACTATAATTCTTGTGAAATTAGCTATGCTCTATAAAAAACAGTAAAATATTTAGTTGAACCTTAGAGAGTTTAGCTGTGTTTGGACTTTGCTATTGAAATGTTTCTCAGTATAAACCTTCAGTCATCCAGATCACAAAACTGTCACAGCATATAACTGTTTTNGCAACTGTATAGTTTTCAACTATAATTCTTGTGAAATTAGCTATGCTCTATAAAAAACAGTAAAATATTTAGTTGAACCTTAGAGAGTTTAGCTGTGTTTGGACTTTGCTATTGAAATGTTTCTCAGTATAAACCTTCAGTCATCCAGATCACAAAACTGTCACAGCATGTAACTGTTTTCCTCAGGCCTGCAAAAATAGGTTGTTTGTTTGTTTGGTTTTTTTTTTCCAAATAGAAACAGGATATGGTGGGNATTTGAGATCAAATATTCCATTTATACACTCTAAGCAACTGTATAGTTTTCAACTATAATTCTTGTGAAATTAGCTATGCTCTATAAAAAACAGTAAAATATTTAGTTGAACCTTAGAGAGTTTAGCTGTGTTTGGACTTTGCTATTGAAATGTTTCTCAGTATAAACCTTCAGTCATCCAGATCACAAAACTGTCACAGCATATAACTGTTTTCCTCAGGCCTGCAAAAATAGGTTGTTTGTTTGTTTTTTTTTTTTTCCAAATAGAAACAGGATATGGTGGGGAGTGCTCAGACTCATGAACAGCTCTTACCCTGAGAATAATGGAGTCTATTCGCAACAGACCTTCATAAACTTTGTTAAAATTATTCTGAGTCTTGATTTCCTCTTGTGGTAGACATGGATGTTGTACATGCTTGTACCAAGCTTCACATCATGATACACTAGATAAGAAAATGTAGAACTGCAAATACACAGCACTTTCATAATTGGCAACAGCAGTGTTCCTTGAATAACCCAAATTTGTTGAGAAAGACATAGCTGAATAAGAAAAGTCGCTTCTAGGAGAAAATCAGAAGATGCCAGTGCCTCAGATCCTGTAATTTTAGTTGTAAAGTGTGGTGAGAAATTATTGCACAAGTATATATTTATATATATATATATGTGATGCCAATCCTCCTTTTTACAAAGAAGTAGAAGGAAGATCGTTTTGTGCAGAAAAGCAAATTCAGTATGATGACTTTTGAATAAAAATCAGTAATGGAACATTTAGGACCACATCAACCTGCTGACATTGCACTTGTCAACAACAAAAGCGAATTTGAGATACCTAAAACTAAATCAATACTTCAGCAGAAGTGATTCTACTGACAGTTGTGGTTAACTGCTGACACACATAAGGAAGAATCCATGCTGTCTTCCTTGTTTGCTCGTGCTTTCTTGGTGGCAATACTGCATGGGATGAACCAGGGTAGAAAGACTTTAAAGTATTTGTCTGAAAGACTCACAAAAATCCAAAATTCAGCATCTGATCAGAAAAATACTATTTTTTTGTTACTTTTTGAAAAGTCCAATACTGCAATGTTGGTCGGCACATACCAGTGCAAAATTCAACATCACAGGCGAGAAATAGCTAAGAACTGGACATGTTACTAAGGAGTGCTTCAGTACTAAAATATTGCGGTTCATGTGAAAAAGTATCCAAGGTCATTTCTGGGTCTTCAAAATCAGGAACTTTAGAGTCAGTACTTAGCATGGTATCTGAGGATGATCCATCATTAAGACATTATTAGATCTTTCCTGAACTTAAGAAGACATCAAAAACTAATCAGAATGCTTTACTCAACTGCACGTACACTATTTATAGAGTTTATATTAAGGGTGAAAGTTCACAAAATGACAGACAATTCTTGTAAACAAATAATAAGTGGTGATAGCTTTGTTCTATATCTTACAGAATGATGGTATGCAGGGCCTTGAGTATGCTCCACCCCTGACCACAAATTCTGTGCAGAGGAAACCTGTGTGCAAAGCCAGCTCTCTGGTAAGGGAAATCTGTTTGAGAGGCCTTGGCTGTCTTAGAGATCCTGAGGCAAAAGCAGGAAGAAATCTCAGAAGAGGTTCCCCTCCTAAAATCTCAGTGGGAACTCCTCCTACTTTTCCTCAGGAGTAGTTTTTAAGCTAAGACTGTCACTCTTAAAGCCTGTCTGAGCGACATTGCAGTTGCATTGCAGCTATGCCCATGCTGGCCATGTACCTTTCTGATTCAAACCCTTAGCTTGATCAAAGGACTTGACTTCTTGGCTTGAGCTTGGACCTGCTTCATCACTATGGACTCACCTGGTGATCAATGGAGTATGACTGACATGGGTTTTCTCTCCAGATCTGATCTTGACCCTGACGTGCAGATTCATCTTGTACCTAGGTCATCTGCCAGGCCTTATCAGGTGATTTGGATTCTTGTCCATTGTTACCAACACTGCTCTGCTTGCTTTGCTCGGGTGCTGTAGGATTCCACTCGTGTTAGTGAGGCCTTATTATCCTCCCTATCTCCTGACTCTCCTTCTCCTGCAGAGCAGTCTACCTTGCGCTACTGTTAAATACACAGTGTTGCACTTAGAAGTGAAAGGAAAGATGACCATATATTTTTTCTCAGTAAACAAATCTGCTCTTCAAGCATGTGAAGTGTGCAAACACAAATTCCTGAAATGTAAAATGGAAAAGCACTGATGACAGACAGATTGAATGGAGCACAGCCACTAAAAAAAGAACTTTTATTGTCATATTTTCTTGTTCTGTCTTGCATAATTATTGCTATCTATTTCATTTTGTTACACAGCTATATTTCATAGCACACACAAATTGAGAATGTTTTTCATATATTGGTCTGTATTTCCTTTATTTTCTCTGAAATGTATAGTTCTGGGAAAAAATAACAATGAAGAGTGTGCTGAGACTAAAGGTAATACAGAGGAATTTCAGATAAATAACTGTAAATACTACTGATGGAAACTTCAAAGAATTAAGAGAGTATACAGAGTTAAGAAGGTGTATGGATAAATTTCAGGAAGAAGCATTCATCAACTGTTAATGACTCTCATGGACTACTCAGTCTTTCAAATAATGGACAATTTTGTTGCCTTTTTACTTTCTTTACTCATCTTCTGTTGAATGTGGATATACTGTACAAAACATTACAGATGAGAAATATAGGCATAACAATGGTGACTATTGTAAAAATTTTAAAAATGCTGTTTCAGCTAACCTGGAGTAAGCCAATGAACTGGTAGCTCTTTACAAAAACAGCCTCACCTCTACTTCTGCCAAGGCAAGAAAAGTTACACAAACTGACCTCATCTGAGTTATGGAGAAAGCCTGATACCGCAATTATTCACACGGCAGATGAAGACTCTGTTGTCTTCATCAAATGTACCATTTTTCCAGATAAATTAAATACATCAATCAAATGTTGTATGATTTTACCAAAAAATAAATCAAAGACAGATAAGTATCTTGTAAAGACATGCAGTTCTCAAGTATTTCAAAATCTACTACATCACAGCTGCTTTATTTGAGTCAATACAACGTAATTGAAATTTTCAGTTAAATGACAAAACTCCTTGAAATTATTATCCATTGTGTTATATACAAACATACATGCAAAAGTCTACTGCAGAATATTCTGTTGAAATCCCCATCACCTAAAAAAAACATTAGACTTGCCACCAACTAGAATATATTGCTGCAAAGGAGAACTGGAATGTGCTCTGGATTTTCTAATTTAAATTAAGCATTAGCTGGCTCTCTGAATTATAACAGTCGGTTACAATGTATCCCTCTTACTGGCCTCATCCCAATTAGTATTTAAAGACTTATAGTTTATAGGTTCAATGGAAGGTAGTGCCCTTTCCTACAAGCTAATTTATGGGGCTACCTTTGTCAATGTACTGATAATCTAATTGTATTTTACTTCTTCAGGACTCTAATCTATCCCACTGGGTCCTGGCATCAATCAAAATAGAGAATCATAAAGAAATGGTAAAAGAGGCACAATAAGTGCCTGAAATAAGAGATGTCTGTTAGAACATATTGTGAGAAGAGGACTAAAAGTAAAAAAAGACAGTTACCTTTGTACTTACTGTTTGTAAGTTTTCAACTTACTGACAGTTGTCACTAGTGGGTAGAATATTCCTACCAATGTGGACTAATCGTTTCAATATTTAGTGGCAAATGGATCAGGGCAACAATGCATTTTTTTTCTTTAAATACAAGAACATTCTGCTCCAGAGTTAGCTCTTAGAAATATAACAGATCAAGTTCCTTTTCAGCAATTAGCCGCTCAAAGAATGTCAAATTGCTGCAAAGTGTTGTGCTTCATCTAGTCATTGTCTCCAAGAAATTACGACCAATGGACAATCCAAAGTAGAAGCCGGTATTACTGGAACACACGTCTGAGACATGAAACATATATAGATTTCTATGAAGGTGATTTACTCTTTCCAATACATTATTCATAGTTCATATCTATGGCTTTAAAAAGGAAGACACAGAGAAACAGAATGTCAAATTTAAGGCTGTAGAGAGCTTGCTTTTAGCTACGTAATGTTAAATATGACAGTCAGCTTCACTCCAAATAAAATGAAGCAGTTCTATTCTGCCCAGGGTGCCTGGATAATGGTCACACACTAAAGGTCATGGAATTAATGGGCAGAGAAAGAAAATAATTTCATTTGAGTTACACCTGTACATCAACTGTCTGCTTATCATTGGTAAAGAAAAAAAAAAAGCCTGTTTCTCACTGAAAGGGCATAAAATGCTCTCTGTGATGTGGGAGAGATGAGAATTAACTGTGTGCTGACATGACTTGTTCTTTAAAAACAAGTTATAAATTTTGGACAATGGCCTTCAAGAAATATGAAGAAATTAATGATATTTGCAAGTTCCACTCTGTCCTGGGTTCGGCTATGATAGAGTTAATTCTCCCCAGAACGCTGGGAGGGGGGTAGCCGACCCAAAGCAGCCAGGCAGGTATTCGAAGCGAGGCCGGGCAGGGCGCAGGGCGGCTCTGGTTCCCGTTCTGGGTGGTGAGCGCTTGTGCTGTGCATCACTCGTTTGTATTTTTCTCTTGTTAGCATTAGAGTTGTTATTGTTACTGTTCTCTCTCTGTGTGTGCTGTTGCATTAAAGTGTCCTTATCTCAACCCACGAGGGCTGCCCCTTTCTCTGCTGATTCTCCTCCCCGTCCCGGTGGGGGGTGGGGGTGGGGGTGCAGTGAGCGAGCGCTGCGTGGTTCTTTGTTGCCGGCTGGGCTCAAACCACGACACACTCAAAGCATCCTAATCCCAAGAGGCATCACTTTTTGAAGTTCTCAGGCTCTACATGCCTCTGTAGCTACTGACACAGGAGTTAACTGTCTTTTGAAAGACAATACATGTCTTTCCAAACTTGGCAGACAGGAAAGAGGTATTTTTACATGTGGTGCGAAGAAACAACAGAATGATGTGCATGTGTGAATTTCTTCTATGCTTTTCCGCAATCGTAGAAGCAGCATTATTACAATGTCTGTTACTCTTTTTAGCGTTTTTTCTGCTTTTACAGAGGAATACCAGAGGATAAATCCTCAAGGAAAACCCCTCTGCACTACTTTCTTACAAGTACTTCAAAACTACCCAGTTGTTCCTGTGTAAGGTATGAACTGCAAGATGCAGTTGATACTTGTTTTCTTTTGTTGAAACATGAACTTCAATTGATTGTCTCACATTAGAAGGCAGAAAACCCAGCCCATGTAAACTTCTAACCCACCAAGTTTTTAATCACAGAGAAAAGTCATAATCTGTCCCTCAATATTTGCTTGGATCTCTAAAGGTTTCAGCTATGATACATGAAAATCTGTCCCCAATAAAAAAAGTGTCAAAATTTCTATTTGATGTCAATGAGGAAAGGATTTCAGTTCGCTTCCAGTCACTGGGCTATACTGTTCTCTTAGTGTCTGTATAAGGATTTGAAGTTGTAAACTATTTGAAATTCAGAATCTTTTGTAGTTTACAAAGCATCTGACATTGAACACTGTAAAATCTTTGCCTTTTCTAGCAGAAACTTTTCTTAATTAATTTTGAAACATTATATTTATCCTTTCTGGCATGGAAAATGTTAATTCATTTTACATCATACATATTTTTTATAGCTAATAAAAATCAATTTGATGGCATATTTAGTTTTTAAAGTGTGCAGAAATGCAGATGATAGATTTTTCAGAATATGTATTATACAGTGGGAATATTTGTATAATTCATAGAAAATAAATATATACAACATCTTTGTGATACACAATTATTTCTGGAACTTCTCCCATTTTATAAATTCCTTTTCAAGTCATAGAAATTACAGTTTATAGTTGATCTATTGTAATTTGTATACTGATGTGCACATTAATATTCCAATTTCCTTGGCAAAATTTGTTTTGTCTCCCATGCAACAGAATTTTACAAGTAAAACATAAGAAAGATTTTTAAGAACACTATGATCCAATTAGAGATATAAACATTGCATGAATTATATTGACTTGTGATGTATGACCATAAAAAATACAAGCATAATTAATTACAAGTGGTATTTAATTTGTTTCCTGGAATAAAATTCTGAATGAGATCCAAAGCGTTTGGCTGCGTATCAGAACTTATTATTCAGTGCTTGGCTCCAGCCATATTACAGCAAAGTGAGGTTCCCAGATTCCTGATCTTTAAGGACGGATGAAATACTTCCTGATAACGTATGTTTAGAGCAAAAATACGTCATGACTAGACTAATGGAAAAAAGGTATGTCTAAATATTCAGTATATATGCTTGAATAAACATTCATTACCTTGTTTTGGGATCGAGAGCACAAAGATTTATTTCTCTTGAAGGCAAATATATTTCTGTAAACCTCAGAAGAGGGGATCTCACCTGCATAACAGTGCATTGGCTTGGGTACTCTGCCAGAAGTCAGAAATCATTTTTTGTTTCACCAACCCTTGAACATCTATCTATATCTGAAATTGTCACCTAGATTCCATTAATAACCAGTGAAGATCAATAGAAAATCCTAGGAAGCCGTTTGTTGAATCTATTTTAGACAAATACCTCAGGCGGAGGTGAATCCTTCCCTGAGCCACACATTGGAAGCTCCCAGACCATGATTGCTCCCATGAAGGAAGTCCAACTAGGTGTGCATTGTATCGTTTTCACTACATATACTTGAGATTTATCTTGGGGATATTTTTACTGAATTTTTGTCTGCTGAGGAGGCTGGTTTCGTTTTGAAGCTGAGAGTTACTTTTTTTTTCTTTCTTTTTTTCCCCTTTGCAACACACCATGAAACAGATGTAATTTGTACATCACTTTTTTTTCCTAAGGAGACATTGAATCATGATTGAAAGGTCTTAATATCTATATGCTCTTAATTGGCTAAAATCAAATCTGTCATTGATATATATGAGCGGTCTATTTATTTGGGCAGTCAGCTGTGTCTGTTTTCAGAAACTAACAGGGGTTTACATCTAAAAACAGAGTTAAAAAGGCTCCTGAGGTACCTCAGTGAGCCATTGCTCATAAATAGCACATAATTTTTTTTGACTGGTAAAACTATGATTTAGTGTACAATTAAGTAGTTAAGGTCTGAGATGTTTTAGTTTATTATGTACCTTTTTTTAAAAAAAAATTGTTATCCTGACATAAAAAAAAAAATAGTTCATTTTTCACTAAAATTTTGAAGTTCTTATAAGTGTTTTCTGGCCATCTTTAAAAAAAAGCTGAAAAATACACAGTGGCATTTTAAAACCTAATGATGGCTGCTAGCTTACAAGACAGTACAAAAAACTGCTTTCAAAACTGAAGTGCATGAATAGAAGAAATTAATCAGCAGACTTGGTCATATATATAGTGCTTGTTTTTTCTCTCTGTCAACTTCTATTTAACCATTTTAGACATATCATATTTGTCTAATTCAGATGGGATGGTCTTATTTTAGATACATAAAATTAGGAAATATGAGTGCCGCTTAAAGTACACAGTGTTCTTAGTTAACAAAGCCTAATTTCCATAGCACTAAAATCTTAATGATACTTTAGCATTTACCTAAGCTGAAAAAGTGAACACAACCAGTCTCTGTCCATAAAGATTGTCGCAAATTATGGATAGTTTTTCAAATGTTTGGTATGTGAGAAAAGTTCTACTGATCTGAAAATGCACCAAGAATTCCTTCCTTATGTTCGTGTTGGTATGCGACTACACTTTCCACTAATATCTGTACAGCTTCTTCATCCTTTTAATTAATAAATTGTCTTCTAATGTTATCATCTTTAATGTGTGTTTAACAAACATGAGGAAACTTTGTGAAAACATCAGTGGAAAAATTACCACATGAAAGAGAGTATCTATCAGCATCAAGAAGTATCCCAGACCTCGTGACTCACAGTTACTATAACAGTACTTGTGCTGTGTTACCATATAAGGTACTAATCAATATTGGAGCCAAAGCGTTTGACAAAGTAAAATGTCACCTCTGCTAAAGAGAGCTTACAACATAATTAAGGAACAAATACAACACTTCACTGTAACAGAAAAAGGAAGACAATGGAAGCCTCAAGGAGAATATCAGTGTTTTCACTTTAGATGTTTTATGTGTTTGATCAGATGCTGAGGCAAACAGATCACAGTTAGCTAGAAGCTGTATGGAAGGAGTGGCCACAATAAGGGAAAAAGTTTCTCCCAAAACTCATTAGAAGTTTGTGTAATGATAGAGCAAGCCTTTCCTCCAGCCCATTGACAGAGTTTTTGCACATAACAAAAGCAAGAAAAGCCTAATGCACATAAATGATGATGCAGTCTTGTTAGTAGTACAGACACTAATAAAATTACAGCATTCTAATTCCTTAGTAGTGCTTAGTGAGCCGTACAAGATATATTCAAAAACTAAATGAGGATTTCTTTTTTAAAAGTGCCAAATATTATACAGCAGATGACTTTACACAGATACAGCAAAGAGGCAAGTGGAAAAGCTAAATATAGGGATATTTCTCAATTCTAAGCAAACATTTTGAAGTTTGAGTTCCGAACTTATAGACTCTTAAATTTTGAATGTTGTGGTTTTGATATTTGTATCGTGGTATAATGGAAAATAACTTCAAATTGTGTATTTTATCCATTGCTTAAGATCCTATAAAATACAGGTAAAAATGTCTACCTAAATGCTTAGCTGGAATCACCAGGCATTCTAGGAAGGAAAAATATCCAATCAACCTCTTGCACCAAAAGGAAAGGGTCACATCAGAATGTCAACAGTGGACTTGATAGAATGCTTGTTACCAAAAGCGTTCTGCGATGTATTTTTGCACCCCTGATCTACCTGACAAAGGGAAACAGCTTGCAGAAGTTTGACCTTTCTGTTGAATAGGCTAGCTGGCTGTAAAGCTAAGATTTATGACTTTTCAATGGTATTACAGTGTGAAACACAGTATAAGCTTAGTAGAGACCCAGATATTGTGTTATTGTAGAGAAAAGCAGGGTATAGCAGCTATTCATCTTTTAGTCACAAGTAATGTAGGTTTATACATTCTTTTAATTTTGTTTAATTAAATAAATGTTAATTGTAGTCTTCGCAAGAGGTAAGTGAGGCATAATTTTAGGTTAATGTCAGCAGGTGCAGCTCTACTGAAATCAGTATTTACTCAAGGTCTGAATTTGGCCTTGTTTGAATAACTCATGAAGGCAAATGTATATCTATATCATCCTAATTCTTTTTCTCCCAGGAAGTATTGAAATAGAACAGTTTCTTGTCTATATCAAATGCAGATTAACGTTTTCCTCACTTAGTCAGCACTTCCAATTAAAGTCTGAAAATAAGAGTTCTACAGAAGTAGAGAACTACTTACTAGTTGAGGCTTCAGTATTGGTCAATTTTTAGCAGAAAATGTCAGCTGAGTGTATTCTAAGCTATTTGAACTTTTATTTATATTACCTGTTAATTTGACCCCTTCTGTTTATTTGCACCCAAAATAATCTACCACTCATTTCCTTTAGCCAGAAAAAGATAAACAAGCTTTTTCAGCTTAGTGAAACTAAGATATTTAATGCAAATGCAACTTTGAAAAAGTAGTTTTTCAACTCCCATCAGCAAAGCAGTACATCAATCAAGATTTATTATTTCAAGTTTTGTTATTGCTTCAACATTTGTTAAAGCAACTTTATACAGCACATTTGCAAAATGCATAATAGGATCATCAAATGGAATAGAAGCAAACAATAAAAATGCACAATAAAACCACATCACTAAAACTACATTACGAACACCACAAATACTAGAACATTACTCTGCAGATAATTTTGCAGCAATCGAATACAAACATTCTTACGTTATTATCCAGTATATTATTTTGCTTCAGGAATTAAATTATTTACTGATAAACATGTTAATGGTAAGTGCTTGGTAATAACAGAACTATATAAGAATGGAATTATCTATCTTCTGTTCACATAATTTAATGATGAAAATAATAACCCTTTTAAAAATCTTAATAATATATATTGATATGCATACCAATCTATTTTCACCCTGCTTTACACAGGCATAATGCTCGATCATTTTCATATCAAGTATTTTATACTTGGTAAGGGCAAAGTCATTGATCTGGACAGGCAAGGGAAATGAGAGGTCTCCAGAATGGTTACAAAATGCTAAATTGTTATGAAAATGCAGGACAAAAAAACCTTTATGGGCTAGCAATTTAAGCTATTTATATATATAAATTTGATTCTTAAATGCAAGTAGTAATAAAAATATTGATTTTTAAATAGTAACTTTTACAGTTTATGTAATTTTGTTCTTTTGATAATTCTCACTTCAAATGATGATATAAAGTAGATGGATCTTTATCAGAACCATTTTCTCCTATGTAATATTGTACTTGGAGTATAAGTAAATGTTAAAATTACTTTAAAAATAATATTCTTCCTAATCTATTCAATGAATTTGTGTTTTTCCAATTTTATTGTAATT
>VZSC01014764.1:43196-69259 GCA_013398225.1 Steatornis caripensis | reverse complement strand
TGAGGAAAGGCTGAGAGACCTGGGTGTGTTTAGCCTGGAGAAGAGAAGACTGAGAGGGGATCTCATCAATGCTTATAAATATCAAAAGTACAGGTGTCAAGAGGATGGGGCCAGACTCTTTTCAGTGGTGCCCAGCAACAGGACAAGGGGCGATGTATGGTGAAACTGGAGCACAGGATGTTCCCCCTGAACATGAGGAAGAACTTGTTCACTGTGAGGGTAACAGAGCACTGGAACGGGCTGCCCAGGGAGGCTGTGGACTCTCATTCTCTGGACATATTCAAAACCCGCCTGGATGTGTGCAACTTGCTCTATGTGAACCTGCTTTAACAGTGGGGTTGGACTAGGCGATCTCCAGAGGTTCCTTCCAACCCCTACCATTCTGTGAATATAAAAAGATTAGTAGGCCCAATCTAATTGTAGCCAATAAAATTATTAATGTACTATTAGTAATAGATATGATAAAATCTTGTTTCCAAAATTTGAAACTTAATCTTCGCTGATGAAATTAATTAAGGATGAAATAATATTTCTTGGAAAATAATCGGTTAGTTACCTTCACCTAAAGTTTATAATTGCTCCGTAGGAGGACTCTGAATTGTTTTGTATGTTCTCATTTTACTAATCCACATTTCCAGACAATTTCATGCAGAGTTCAGTGGTTGACAAGTAAATGTTTGACATTGTGAGTGCTCCTTTTTTGCTTATATGCTGATTTGAGGTAAAAGAAAATGAAGCATTTCTTTTTACATCTCAGAATCTTTTAGAATATTTTCACTCCTACAATAACATTGCTATTTTCCATGTAGTACGTGTGATAAACTGGTCATTATTCATTGGAGAGTAAAGAAGGAATTTCTTCTGTGGGATGTTGTTTCACTTGTGACAGTGTTAAAAAGTAGGGAGCATTTTGCATATGATAATTTAATATGTTTACCAATTTTTTCTCTTATTTTTTCATAAGTTATTCCTCTGTAAATGGTGATAATATTTGTTGGTTTCAAGGCAGAGTTAATAAAATAAAGGTGTTACTATCTGGGAAGTATTTGTGTCCTGTAACAAAGTCTTCTACTGTAAAAGAATTAGTAAAGAATTATACATTTCCCCCTTCCCAGAAAATGTATATGAGTATTTTAGGTAGGTAGGCAAGAAGAAAGAAAAGAAAGCACAAAAACAGGAAAGAAAGCAAGAAGGAAAGAAGAAAATGGCATGGAGCCTTGTACCAAGCAATGTGGTGACAGAAAAATGGTTTGCAACTATCTGTTCTGTTCATTGTGTATGCATCTTTTTCAGAAGTAGGGAGAGGCAAAAGAAACAGCTTTGCATAGAAAACTTCTGTCCTCTTCTAATGCTGAAATGCTGATTTTTCACCCTTAATTTTGGTTTTGTTTGTTTTGAGATTTTTTGTGCAATCTGTATTGAAGAAGACATCTGCATGATATACATTGACTATTATTCTCTGACATAGATGTTGCTCTATGGTAGAGAATGATGATGTTATCTGAAAAATTATCACTTTCTGATTTATGAATTACTGTGGCTCTTGACAAATCCTCTCATAAGTAGCACTATCTTTCTCCTTATATTAAGTGATATTTTAAGATGTTTTATGAATAAAATCTATTGTTTATGTATGTAAACAAATTAGACCAGCTAAGAAGAACTTAACATATGAATAAAATTCTTGTCTGCTACTTAAAAGTAATCTTCAGTACTGTGGCTAGTGGAAGCTAATCTTTTTCTATTTAAACAAAGAGACATAAATTCTTCCTGTAACAGGAAGTATTTGTAAATAGAGTAGTCAAGCTTGTTCAGATTCACAGTTGTTGGGCACTCTTCCTGTAGCTGTCTGATGAATATCTCTCCTAATCGTCTCAGTATTTCCTTAATTTAATCAAATACTTGGAAAATATTCTATGTATTTCTGTGTTTCTTGGTCAGTAGAGTCATATTGCCATGCCAAAGAAAACACACTGCTTTAACTTTAGATCTGCTCCTGGCCATTACCTCCACGAATCAGTGGGAAAGCAAGAGGCAGATCATGACTCCCAGACAAAGTTACCACAGGATATGTGATGGCATTCTAAATCACAGTGTTTATAAATTTAGTGTGGAAATGCATAACTTTTCCTGCAGTAAGAGGTCAATTGTGTAATATTGAAGAACTAACAGATATTTTACCAAATCCAGATACTTATTGGGTAAAACAAGAATTGTAATTATGTAATAAATGCTAAAGAACTTGCACTACACTTGATAAAGCATAACATGAGAACAGAATAAAACAAAAAAACCCCCTCAGATAATTTAAATATATGCACACAGTATGTTTTTTATTTTAACTATTTGTGCAAAAAAAAAATTAATGAAACATTATTAAAGATAGGGAATGAATTAGACCATTTACTATTGATATCCTTCCATTCTTCTTCCTCTAAGATCTTTGAGATCTATATGAGACCTTGAAGGAAATTTCTTCTTGCTTCAGAATTTCCCCAAGGATGGTAACTTAGATTTTTTTTTTAATTCTTATTACTTTATTGTGCTACTATAGTATATACTATATGCTACTAATGTATTCCCAGTGCTATTGGGAATTTCTTTTTTTTCAATTCTTATGCTGACATTATACAACATGACTTTGTCCTAGTTTTGCTTGTCTCTTCAGAGTAATGCTAAGAAGTGAGGAATAATTAGTATATTATGTTATTAGCTGTAAATTATTTCAAATGTCAAACTGGAATGAAGAGAAAGATCTAGACTCATGTATCTAGACTCACACTTCAGTGAAGTGTGACTCTGTTGGAGGCAAAGGTTTCAATCAAACATTATCATTGCTTGCTTACTGATTTTGAAAGCATTGCATCTGGTAAAATCTCAGTGAGTGAAACATTACATGAGCTTACTAAATTAAACACAGATCAGGACTCTCCTCAGAAACACAGTCAATGAAGGACTCTACCTGACTCTGTTTTTACAACTGTTCTAACTAATCTACACATTCAGATGAAAAATTCAGCACTTAATTACTTGGAATAGGGAGCCCAGAATATCTGAATGAGTAAGGAACTAAGGATCCATTATTTACAGTTTTTTAAAAACCTTTGATGGATATACTATGGATAAAGATTTCAAGGTACATCACAATCCAAAAAAGGTGAACTAAAAATTATTAACCAAAGTTAGGAAAGTAGTCTTACTTTCATTTAACTCTTGTGAAATCCCATATATAAAAAACAACTACAGAGGATGTTGTTTAATATATTATGAATACTGTATGTGCTATTATTTGAGATCAGATACCATTCCCGCAGCAGTTAAGAGGGAGGTATATCTTGGTTTTTGAATGATAGATGCTTTCCCATGTAAAACACTAACCACAGAAATGAATGTCAATTTCTAATAAACTTTTCCAACTGCTAAAGGCAAATTAGGGTAGTTCAAAAACAGTGCAATAGCTGGATGGAATATTGTCAGGGTTTAAGTCTGGGCTAGCTATTAAACAGATTACAGATGCTTTCCTTTAAACCCTTCCCTCCCCAGAAGGGAAAGGGAAAGAGACTTACGGATCGGAAAAAAATAAAACAGCTTTAATGAAACAATAACAAAAAAGTATTATAATCATAATAATGGAGAAAATAATGATATAGATACAAAACCAATATTGTACTCCCCCGATGATGAACTCATCACCCAGACATTGCAGGGCAGGCCCTGGGAAAGTCCCAGACTGGACTCAGCAGCAGATGGAAACTGGATTCTGAAATGCACAAATCAGGATCAAAGGCAGAAGAAAAGGACAGAGTCCTCCTCAGAAACCAGCCATAGCTTGACTCTCATGATCCCTCAGGTTTGTACTGACTATGATGCATATAGGACGGAATACTGCATTTGTTCAGATTTGGGTCACCCGTACAGCCTGCTTGTTCCTCCAGCACGGCTGCAGCTGTGACTGCTTTTCTACCCTTTCATTTTCAGCACATAAGGAAGTTAGCAGCACCAAGCAGCAACCTTGGTTTCCATATGAAGAACCATAAGCAAGACCCTTTCTGTATACCATTCCTACTCTTGGTCCAGCACTAACTATAAACATCGAGCCTTATCACTGCTAGAAGCAAATACGTCTGAAAAACCTCCTGTTAATTTCAGAGAGTGCACTCTTTTAGAACAGACTTAACTAAACAATAAAATTACTAAAAAGAAAATTGGTTCTGTCCTAGCTCAAACCAGGACAAGCATATAGTAGTATTTATGACTGCAGTCACATATTTGAAGGGAGAAAGTGAAGTGATTTTTCTGTTTAGGTGGGTTTGGTTTGGGGTTTTTTGTTTTTAATGGATCTATCTCCATCTTAAACAGTATTAAATCACTTCTGACAGACATGTCATACATGGGACATATTAAAAAAACCACTTTTTTGTTTTTTAAAAAAACTTTGAAACATACTGATTTCTATCCAGTACTACATATTGCCAAGGAAAAATGTGGTATCCATGCTTCACCCTGAGACCAGTGGTACAAGGTTATATTAGGTACGCTGTATACTTAATTTTTCCATTAACATTAGAGAGAAGTTGTGTGGAAGATTGAAGATATGAACAGTGTCAGTAAAGATATCTTTCAATAGAAATTAGAGGTTTTGTAAGCAAGTATTATGTTAAGGCCCAATTAATCATCTGACCTATTTTAGGAGTTTACTTTAAAATTATATGAGGCATGCCCCAGAAATGCATATTTATCTCAACCATTTGTAAAGATAGTTTAGGGAATCTAGGTGAGATACAGACATCTCCATGCATTCAGATGAGATCTAAATTGTTCAGCTACATAGACAAAATGCAGGCCACTGATACAAGTCTTCTAGTAGTTTACAGCTGAAAACACTTATTTGTAAATGTTGATTTACTATTTCTTTAATATGCAAAAAAACCCCATTTTGGATAATTATATTTTATCAATTTGGAACCTGATTTATTTCTCTTTCTTTCAAAATTAAGAATAAATTCTTTTCAGTTAATGCTTTATTAGTTTACCATTTTGGTTCCTGTCAAGACCCATGTCTGATGCACCTAGAAGAGGAGAATAAATTTTCTAGCATATTATTTAAGTTCTGAGTTTGTATCAAGAAATATTTTAGTGGTATTCTTTGTTAAAATATCAGTACCATATGCTTCTATAATATTCTTACATGTGGCTTTATTTTTCCCTATGAAATTAAAGATCAAATCTTAGTATAACTGAATTCTTACAAGGGTTCAATAGCCTTGAGTGTGTATACGAAAGAAACTTTAACTATTTTATTATATTTTAAAATTAATTTATCAATTGATTAAAAAAATCACAAAAGCATGCAAAATCTTGCTTACAGAATTAAACCTTGCAAGTCACATATATTTGTCTCTATTTCTGCTTCTGAATATCAAGCCACTAAAAAGAACTCATATTCCAATCAACTCATGTCTCTGATCCACCAGCATGCTCCTCCTACAGTCATGTCATTCTTTCCTTCAACCTCATACTTCAGTTCACTGTTTTGATTGCTCAGATTGAAGTCCCAACAGTCTCACATTCAGCACTAAGCTTGCATTTTGCTATTTTTCCTTTGTTCCTTTTAACCTTTGTTTCCTTCCAGCAATAACTCAACACTTCTTTCTATATTTTCCAAGCACTGAAATATCTCCAAAATCTCTGATGTTATCTGATCAGTGATCCAGCCTGTGACTGATTTATCGAAGTTAAGACTTACATGAAAGCTTGTAAATTTTCCTAGTGCTGATCAATGGTGCCTCTTAAAAGATGCATTTTGTCCATAGACCTCAGGCTGCTAGGAATGTGTTTGAATAATTTTTTGACTTTTTTTCTCTCTGTGGAGTAAAAAATACAGAGTCTACCATAGAGAAGGAAGTCATATGATTATATAAATGATCATCCTCATTGCAGACATTTGAATCTGTTCTAGTAATCCTATTCTGCATTTGTAGTCAAAGGACAGAACATATGCCTTCAGGGTGTTTGTTATTTGTCTTATATAAAGTAGGCATATGTTTTTTGACAAATTAGTAATCCACCTCTCTGACTAAAGAGAATGTAAGATGGTCATATATAGTCACGTAGAAGTAAACATAAATAAGTACGTTACCCATGTCTCACAATAGGATATTATTTTTCTAATGACAAAAACAATGAAACTGAAATTTCTTCACCAATATTTTGTATCAGCATTTCCTCAAATTTTATTTTGTGATATTTCAACTTTGAGTAAAGGGAAATAATTATGTTAGTAGCATAACTTTTGTATAAGCAAAAGGCTTCCAGTGTGCAACTCTTAAGAAGCATTAAACAAAAAAAGGGAAGAAATTATGAAAGGAAGAGTAACGTGAACAACTGAAAGCTTCTGATGATAATAAATAAAACTTCTGTAAAAACTCCTGAATTCTGGATAGATCCATTTGAGTTTGTTAGTGGCTCCTTCTGTAGTTTAACTTCAGAAAGTTTTATCTTTTTCTATTTGAAAAGTACTGGTACATGATTTAAAAAAAAAAAAACTCAGTATGGAACAACTACAAAGTGTCTTTTATCTTCAGTTAAAAGCTATGGAATTATTGTGTTCCTAAGTAACAGCAGAAAGTGAAAAAATTAATAATAAATTAGCATTGAATGAGAGTGTGAAAAATCTTTAACGGAATTCTTAAAAAATAAAGTTATATATTGTGTCATAATTTCATAAGTTGTTTGTGAATCTATTTTAATAAACTTTCATGACAACCGTTCTCTTAAACTTTCCATAATCTTTAAAAAAAAAGTAGATGATTTAAAAAAAATTATGAATAACCTTGAAATGCAAGCCTTATGAATTTAATGAGTTTTTTAATTAATAATGTTAGACAAAATGTTTTAAAATGAATTAGTATTATATAATGTGCATTCATTGTCCTGGCTATAACAGCAAGAACATCGTAGCTAATGAGGCTTTGGGTCTGAGCCAATCTACAATCACTTCAAAAGCAGCTAGACTGTGAAAATGCTGTGAAGTCCCAAGATTTCTCAAAGGGTGCTGTGACACAGGAAACAATCCTCTCCCGTTACTACTCATTAAATTATAATACCTGTGTGTTTCCCAACAGCAAGGTCATATGCCTCCCACATTGTTATATAAGCCTCTAAGGAATCACTGAACAGGATTTACTTACACAGTGGGATATATCAGTTGTGTTCTCAGTTACTTTTTTCATGTAGATGGTACAGGTTTCAATTTATTACATATAATATGCTTCTCACACTTTCAATTAAAAAAACTCTGATGCATTTGTGGTGAATAGTCATGGGAAGTTTTCAAAAACAAAATAAGCTTTTATGGTTATCAGAAGTCTAAATCTGTGAACATATGAAGGAAACGTACATTCTGATGTGACTGTTATACCGTGTGGCTCTCAGTGCAAGATTCAGGATACCTATCTTTCTGTTCCTACCTGCCCTTACAATAACCATACACAAGGTGCAGCGATTCTGCTCCATTTTTGTTATACAGTATTTATTTTGCCTTTCATTTACTCTTCTGAAATATTTCTCATTTTTCCTGTGATTTAAAAACAGGTATGTCTTCTTGCTAAAGGCCTCTTTTCCAATTCTTTTTGACGTTACTGGAGGAGATTTGGAAAAAGTGTTATATACTTTTACACCAGCATTTTCTAACCTTTGGGTTCTGTTTCAAAACTGCTCTTTGTATTTGATCACTAAATCTGTAGCCAACTTTACTGTGTGTACATCCTCCAACTTTTCTTTTAGTCTCTAATCTAGGTGCTGGGGGAAAACAGAATAGCACATATACAACAGGAACTCTGATCTACTAAATAAAACCCTTTCTTTGCAAGATATAAAAAATGACTATATAGTTCAGTCTAATGTGAAGTTAGTAGGACTTTTGTAGAGTTTAACAGCAAGATTACGGGAGCTAGAATAGGATGATTGCTAGCTTTTTCTACCTTAAATTTGTACCAGTTTGTCCACTGAGTGACTCCGTATCTTTCCCATAAGATATAGCATAAACATTATAACTGACATCCCTTAAGAAGCAGGTTTCCCAAGAAGCAGGAGCTCTCAAGTCAAAGTCTTGCAAAGGATTTAAAGCTGAATGTTTTTTGCCTTTTTCCTATGTTTCTGGCAATATAATTTTTAGAGGTCAGTATATGGAGAATTTAGTTCAACACAGTATTGTAAAGCAAGGTAATACTCTCTTCTCAGTCAAATTATGATAGCCTTTATAATTTGGCTTTTCTTCTTTCTCTGAACAATGTTAAAAGTAACTAAAGCAAAGACACAAAAATATCTACCACAAATTATTACATGTTCCCAGAAGTCAAGACAAACAATTCTCCAGTACATAGTATATTAGCATGTAAAACCAATCTTTTATTCTTTGAAAATTTACAACACCCAAGAGCACCACAGTGAAATGGATTTCATTTTGAAAAATGCCAAAACACATATTATGTATTTGTATCTCAACTATACAGTTATTTTAATAGCAATATTTTGCGTTCTGTTTTGTTCTTTAGAATTTGTAGTCCATTGGAGAGCAACATTTGAATCAATATTCTTTTAAACTTAACTAAAATTACCTAAATCCTTATGTTCCATAAATATTTCTCTTTATAGCTTTCATATGCTCATGACATGACCTGAGTGGAATACCCCAATAATACACAATATTTTTTGTCAAAACTTTTATGAATTTATATAAAAAACTGCCTTTCTATTCAGTTTTTCATTTCTGTACTGAATAAATATTTGAGATTTTTTTCTTTAAAACTGTGTACGTACACAAGGACAATGCTGAAAAGTGATCACTACAGAAGTGCAATTCTGATCTTCAGTGAAATGAATTGAATCTGAAGAATTATCTGAATCTATTTCTTTAAAATAAGGTTAGAATAAAATAAAGTCATAAATGTGTGGAATACGCTGTGTCCTCAGTTATATCACTTTTACCCATCACATTTGTAGGGTTATCAAGCCGAAAGAGTGACTACTGAGCTCTGGTAAGGTAGCTGAAAGCAAAACTAGGACCCTTAGCACAATGTGTCTTGAAATAACATAATTTGGTGGTATAATTTTTTCTCTCATACTTACCTACGCCAATGAAGTTGGTAGATGTTGAGACTCTGTGATCTTGTTAAGTGGATCATTGAATTTCTCATGCCCAGGGTGGTAACTTACTGTATTTGAAATGAGTTGGAGAGGAATGTAAGAACTTACGTAGATCTGTCTGTGCAGTTGCTGGTGGTTAATCTCCCAACAGTAAGCTTCTCCTTCCTGAGAAGCTAATTTCCCTGTGATCAGCCAGTTATGGGATTTTATTTTCAATAAAGTGCAACGTAAGGAACTTTTAACTGTCCTGTAGAAACCGCAGACAGATTGCAATTTAAAATTTAGTTACAGTAAGAAAGTGAGATTTGGCTGGTTCTTACCCCCACTTATGTTTTATGTTGTCTCTTTTTCTGTGCAAGATCTGAATATGACTTGTTTCTCTTTAATGGTTTTTCTCTTCTCAGGAGAATGTGTTTCCATATGATGAAAAAAACACCCAAGAACACTTTGAAGATGTTGCCATAATGATTAGTCTTAGGTTCACCTGTCTCTAACTGAAAGCCTATTACTGGTAACCTGTGGGCATGCAGCAATTACATGTATTTAGGCAGTGAGGACACAAATAAGGCCAATACAGTAGGGAATTTTCAGCCACAAGTGATTATATTAATGTTTTGAGAAGTTTATATTTTCCTGCTAGAAGCAAAGCCATTAATGTAAGGAAGTGATTTATTAGAACTTCTAAGACCAGTTGCTTGTTTCTCATTGAATGCAACTAACAAAAAAATATTGTGATGTTTCAGTTTCATTGTAGGTGTTTATTTTTATCTTTTCTTAGTTTACCACTCAATTTACTTCTGTTCAGGAAGATTTGTCTTTTTGTGTAGCTTTGTTTTCTTGGTTTCTTAGCAAGGCTCTCATCCTAGCTAATCAAATGTCAGATATCTTCCAGACATGCCTTTTTAAAACAAAAAATACATTCTAAGAAGAGATGAATGATCATATACTTTGTTTATCTTGTGTTTAAAGAAAATGACCACTTTCTAAGCGACAAGTCTAATTATTAATGAAAAAGTTTTTTGAATATTAGAATAAAATATGTAGTACATCAAAAATAGAGTAAAGAATGTTGTGACAGAGTTTTTTCATCAAACATAGAAGAAAAGGGGGAGTTCTTAAAAATATTTGGCTGTTTACCTAACAAAATTCATAAAAAATAACCCCACAGCAAAGCCACAAAAAAAAAAATCGAGTAGTTATGTTATAAGAAGAATGTGATGGAAATCAATGGCAAACTGCTTAGTTTGCTGACAGAAAAAATAACAAAAACAGTCAGAGATACTGCTCTGTTTTTCTTTTCTCCCTCTAGTTACAATATAAAAATGAAAATACTGTCTATTTTTTTTTGTAAGTTTTGGTGCTGAGTAGGAGTTGGCAGCAGCACCATACCATGAAGCTTCTGGCATCAAAATGAAAAGTTTATTCTTTCATTCAGAATGACATATGAAATGTTTTTCTTACTGTAAACAATGCAATTGAGACATTTAAGCTTTTATATGTAGTAGAAATTATAGAAGAAATACCTTGTAAGAGGCAAAAGATGGCAAGCTCTACCAGGCTAAACAGAATTCACTGGACAATGCAAAACTGAACATGAGAAGGTGCCAAACAACAAGTGCTACTTGACATTTTTACAGAAAATAAACCAGAAAAACAGTCTTAAACAGACGTGTCACTAATGAAAAGCCTTAACGCAGGTTTACAAAAGCAATCAACACAGAGGGTCCTCAGGGAATAACACTGACATAGATAACAAGATAAGTTGTTATTTTTTTTAAGAGAAAGACATAGATAATATGAACACAGTAGCAACAAAAACGTATGTGGGGTTTTTTATCTGAGAACTTAATATGCATGTTTCTGTACTATAGTTTATATTGTCAATGAAAAATTAAAGTACTAGAGATTTAGCAATGTTTAAAGAAATGAAGCCTTCTCTAGAGAAGATAAGGAACATTTCAAAATATACTCTCTTCGTTTTTAGCATTCATCTTACAAAATTCTAAAGAGAAGTACAAGCTCAGATTTTCATATTGCTCTGAACTGTACTCGAAAAAAATATTAGGGACAAAAATATAACTTAAGATCTCAAGGCTCACTCTTATAAGTTGCAGCCATTTGTCAGACAGAGACATGTATTTTATGTTAGGAACCCATTAGATACAGAACAGAATATATAAGCAAGGTATTTAAACTTTGGTATTCTGCTTCCATTTTGACTTTTCCAAGTTCAAGCAACAGGATTGCTACATTTTTTCTTGCTCTTTTCATATTGAGAGTTCAAGTATCATGGCCTGGCTTCAGGAAATATAGCAAGTGTTCTCTTACAGTGTGCCCTACAGCAGCAGATAGGGTATTTCTCCTGGCATGTGTGAAATATGAATTCAAATGACTGCAGAAGACCTTGAAAGCAGTTATCCATCTTTCTAGACATATGCTCTGACACCTGCCTCGCTCTGCTGAACACTGAAACTTTACTCTGTGTTTTGAATACAGCTAACAATGAAGACCACGTAAAGTTCTTAACTACAACATTTTTTTTATTTTCAAATGGCCTTGGACAAGCTGAAGCTGCCTTGAAGTCCGCTTGGCTGGAATGCTGGTTCTAACACATCTGGTGGATGGAGACCTATTTAGCAATGCAAAGAAATATTCAAAGCTATGATTTTTATGACTCATTTCCCTAGTATGTTAATTTCTAGATGGTTTGTTTAATTTCTGTGTTGTCTCATGTACCTTAACTTCTTAAATCCTCTCCAGCCTTCATATTTATGAGTTTACTACTAGTTGGGATCTTTGTTATATCACTAGGAATATCTGCATCTATGGAGTCCAATCCCCTACAATCAGATGGATTGGGTTCTCATTTAGAAGAACAAGTTCTTTCTAAATTTATTCAGAACCAGTTTGTATCTGTTCATTGTTGTGCTAATATTTTCCTTATTTCACACATCACACTACTTTTCATGATGTTTCTGTCCCTCAGATATTTATAGAAAGCTGTTATTCCATTCAGATTTTTTTTCCATTCAGATTCTGTTTTACTAGACTAAACAGGATAAGCTCCTATGGTCTTCTGTTGTAAAAAAGGTCTCTTCCTCTCATCACCCTAATAACTATTACCTGTATTTGTTTCACTCTGAATTCATGTTTCTTGATGATGAAAATGTACAAAATTATGAATTATGTTCCATATGATTTCTTCTTGACATCTTTTATATTGAGACTGAAACATTTCTAATTACACAGAATCACATAATCACAGAATGGTAGGGGTTGGAAGGGACCTCTGGGGATCGCCTAGTCCAACCCCACTGTTAAAGCAGGTTCACATAGAGCAAGTTGCACACATCCAGGCGGGTTTTGAATATGTCCAGAGAATGAGAGTCCACAGCCTCCCTGGGCAGCCCGTTCCAGTGCTCTGTTACCCTCACAGTGAACAAGTTCTTCCTCATGTTCAGGGGGAACATCCTGTGCTCCAGTTTCACCATACATCGCCCCTTGTCCTGTTGCTGGGCACCACTGAAAAGAGTCTGGCCCCATCCTTTTGACACCTGTACTTTTGATATTTATAAGCATTGATGAGATCCCCTCTCAGTCTTCTCTTCTCCAGGCTAAACACACCCAGGTCTCTCAGCCTTTCCTCACAGAGAGATGCTCCACTCCCCTAATGATCTATATTGCCCCCCACTGGACTCTCTCCAGTAGTTCCCTGTCTCTCTTGAACTGGGGAGCCCAGAACTGGACACAGTACTCCAGATGTGGCCTCACCAGGGCAGAGTAGAGGGGGAGGATCGCCTTTCTTGACCTGCTGGCCACACTCTTCTTAATGTACCCTAGGATGCCATTGGCCTTCCTGGCTGCAAGGGCACACAGCTGGCTCATGGTGAAATTCAACTAATAAATCTCTTCTGATGCATATGACAAGAGAATTTTTCCTTTTTGGAGGTAAGTATCTAGATGGTTTACAGTCATTCTGGTGTCTCTTCTGTCTGTATTTGCCTGTTGTACGTAGTGATGTTTCTGGTCATATGAATTTTTTTCTAGTCTGTCTTTCAGTGCTATTTGCGCGCACAGACTACTATTAAATTTATGATCTCTTTGTGTTCTCAATCAATTCATTTCTTCTTTACAATACCTCATACAAATAGTACAAATCAGTGGTCTTTGGGTACAATTTTAAATCCTAAAAGTTCTTATTATGCTTTAGTCCATTTACTGATTGAAGAGATTAATCATTTTCATGGGAATCTTTAGCAACACTCTCTGACAAAACCCCTAAGAAGAAGAAATTGTTGGAGTTTTTGTTTCTTTTTCATAAATTTTTTTTTTTAATTTAAGAGTACTTTCAAAATATGCTAGCATAATTTTATGATTAATTGTCAGTAAGACTGCTTTTTTCCTTGTAGATATTCAAAACTATTCAAATTTTCACCTCATCATTTAAGTAAATAACAATTAAATAAAAAAATAAGTCTGAATTAAAAAAATATTTTATAAGATGAAAGTCTGCATTTGAGACAGAAACCAAAATAATTTTAAACTGTGTAGTTCTACAGGCAACGTGGCATCAAATCAAAACTTCTTTACCAAAAATACTTTCAGTATCTCTTTGTAGGTCACAGAGTACTTTCGGATATTTTCTCCAACATTTCTATGCAGTGTGCTGCTGATATGGTACCAAGTCAGTTGTCTGTTTTAGAAGTCTCAACAGTTTTATTTTTCTATTTTACTAGAATTAATAAGATAGTGTGCGGTGGGAGTCGATGGGAAGTTTGTGTAATCATTTCCAAACTTTTAAGTAACTAGCACGTCAACTGTACTGTACTATACATATCAACATTATGTTAGCCTTTGCAGTTTGTCAAAATATATTTTTTTGTCTACTACTATATTGAATGAAAAAGACTTCAGTAGTGTCATAGGCAAAATAAGTATATGTGTAATAATTGTTGGTTTAAAAGTGTTTCAGAATGAAAAAGAAGAGGAAGAAAGCCAAGAGAGACTATTCAAGATAACACCAGCTACTAGATAAACACTATGGATATGCAGATTTAAACATTCTAATATAACTAAAGCTTCATTAGTTCATAATGTGAATGACAATAATTTCTATATGAATCCTTTTGTATTCTTTTTCTTTTTTCTCCAGTGTCATAGTTTAACCCCATCCTGCAACTAAGCCCCACACACCCTCTTGCTTACTCCCCCCTCAGTGGGATGGAGGAGAGGATCAGAAGAGTAAAAGTGAGAAAACTCATGGGTTGAGATAAAAACAGTTTAATAGGTAAAGCAAAAGTCACACGTGCAAGCAAAGCAAAATAAGGAATTAATTCACTACTTCCCATCAGCAAGCAGATGTTCAGCAGTCTCCATGAAAGCAAGACTCCATCACGCATAACAATTTCTTGGGAAGACAAACACCATCACTCCGAATGTTGCCCCCTTCCTTCCTCTTCCCCCAGCTTTATATGCTGAGCATGACACCATATGGTATGCAATATCCCTTTGGTCAGTTGGGGTCAGCTGTCCCACCTGTGTTCCCTCCCACCTCCTTGTGCACCTCCAGCCTGTTCACTGGTGGGGTGAACAAAACTTAGTCCCATACCAGATACTGTGAAGAAAATCAACTCTATCCCAGACAAAACCATCACATCCAGTGATCCTTTATGTCCTGATTTCTGAAACATTTTGACTGAAATTTTTAAAGAATAAATGCCTTTCATTTAAGTCACAATATGAGGAATGAATCTGCATTAATTTTAATAAGAAATTTCCAAAGTTGTCAGGGCAGTAGGAAGAAAAGAATTTTTATATTTTATAATATTTAACTGTGATTAACACAATTTCCAAAGTATGTTCATCAATGGTAATTATCCATTTAATAGTAAACTAATATCACCTTAAATTGTAGCATAACTATATATGTAGAGGCAAATTAATTCAATTCTTAATCCTATATCCATAGATTATTTAATCCAGAATACACAAAATGGAATATATTTAAAGTGTTCTCTCCAGTGAAAGGTAAGTCACTTCAATAAAAATTAGAAAGGCATAAAATACATGGAAAGAAAATAATAAAATAAATTATCCAAAATATTACTGTACAATATTAATTTTTGTATTGAATTTTTAGTGCTACATATATGAGTTCGACACTACATGTGAGGAATACAACACATTATTTTGTGAAATGTGAAAATGAGGGGCCTCAAATCCATCTGTATTTCTTTTTCCCTTATAGGGCCTATTTATAAGCGTTACTCTCCTGATTTGTCATCATTTCCTTACTAGTGATGCAACTCCACTGTCAACAGTCAATGCAGCTCTATAACTAAAAGACTCTTGTCATTTTTGCCATTGGGTAATAGTCTAAGTTGATCATCTTTAAGTACCATGTTTTTTACACTTGGTCTGAGAAGGGTTCTTCAGACTATTTCAGTTCTGCTGCTAGACTGTGGTTAATATCAGTACTTTTGGTCATGAATTGATCTGTTTTTTGGACAAATACTGCTGAGTAATCTTTTGTGATGTAGTCTATATCAACAAGATAAAAGTGGGAAAGGAAACAAAGCAAATACAGATGAAATAATTTCACCCTTTTTAATGAGAGAACAGAAAATTTAGAAAAGTCAAGTTGTTACCAAGGATTTTTCATCAGGTATGAGTTTCCAGTGAAGTATCATAGAGATTGGCACAAAGCTCCATAACTTAATCTTTTTTTTTTAATTGTCTGCATATAAACATGAAATTTCTACTGAAAAAATGTGGACAATAAGAGAAAAAATGAGGGAGAGCAAATGCTATTGAAAGAGAAGGATTCCACAGGACAGTCTAATATTCTGAGTTTATTCAAGCAAAACATGTATTAATGTAGTGATATACAAGTTACTATTTTCCCATCTGAGGACATAGGCCGTGCTGACTTTATGGAAGATTTTTAAACAGCACCATGAAGCAGTGTTGCCAGCACAATGCTACAGAGAGGCAGTGTGAGCAGGAAGGGGATGTCACTGCTTTGTTCAACATTGCCAAATGTTGCTGGACAAAGGACTACTGAAAACAGATATCTAGACTCTTAAAATGGAAGCTGAAAAACCGGAAGAGGTAAAAGGACAAAGTATAATACCCAGATGGACAAAACATCTTACACTGAGAAATTTCATGTTTGACACACTGTTGTCAGTTTTTCAGCCAAGTTTACTCTGACTCTGTCTTGTGGTATCAATTATCTTGTCATGTGGGAAGGCTGGAGCTGAAACACAGCATACACTGTTTTAGAATTCTCATTTACTTCACCTAATTATGTTGTCATTTATAATGTTTTATGCATGACTTCTGTTTCTGCAGCAGAGAGATGCAGTAAGTAGTGAATAAAAAGTAGGCTTCCTTCGTTACTGGAGAGGAGGGATATGTGTTGGCATTTAAGTAATAGCATCAATCACCTGCAGTGTCCTTAGCCAGGGTAGACTGAAACAAGTTTCTCTCTGCTCTTTTGTTTCCATTCCTGGGCTGCCTGTGGCTGTTATATCTTCTTGTTACCCTACCTGTTTTCACCATATATGAAACAGATATAGAAAGAGTACACATCAGAAACAGAAACAGTACCTATCTGTTCATGCTTTATATAGACCTGAGCACATGTATTATGTATATGTTCTTCTTTGTGTCTGTTATGCTATTGTTCTGAAATTTGTTCTAGCCAGTACTTTATGCCCCATTCCTCTCAAGAATGATAACTGACTTTTCTGTACTTATACTTCCCATGCTCCCTGATGTTTAGGATGTTTCAATTACTATGAATTAAGAACTTACCAGACAACAGAGGCGATATTCATCTTTTCCTGACTTTGAGAAAGAGATTCGATTCCTGATTTTACGGTATGTGGTAGGCAACAGTTGCTGAGATACAATCACCCATTGTAACTGAAGTTAATAAAGAATATCTGATGTATTCCTATGCAGTTGACAGATACTACACAGAATAACATCACGCCAGTCTCCCTCCAGTTTTATATAACTGATGGACCGATGCACGTATTGCACACTTTAGCGACATCTCAAATGGCACAAGACATCTTAGTGTGGTGGACTTAACTGAACCTAAATGACAATTTGTACATTTTTTTGCCACAAAAAAGCCCAATCAAGCAGAAACTAGTTTGAAGGACCATGAAGTTGATGTGTGGTCTTATCATTTAAGAACTAGAATTAAGAAAAGAGAAATGCATGGAGGGAAATGGAAGATGAGGATAAGAGAATGCTTTTACACCAAGATATATCACATTTTTCATTAGCTGCATTGTTAAAGCAGTAGCTATCATCCATGGATATCTTTTATATTATTCTTTTTAATATTTTACATGTATGTAACTTTTCAGGTATTTGAACTGATATTATTATCATTATTGTCATTGTTGTTTCTGTTATTAATATTATTATTACTATCATCCGGTATGGTATGGAACAAGACATATCTCATTCATATCTTCAGAGAAACAGTAAGGAAGTTGCACTGTCACATTCTTATTACATTAACATTTCCTTTCACTGAAATATTACCTTAAATATTTAAGCCAAAAGCACACTACATTGTGGAAAGATTTGTTCAATAATATTATACCATTTGTTTGCCTTAAAAAGAAAATATATTTGTTCAATATCATGGAATTGTTTGGCAAGTTAGCAAGATCAGAAATCAAGTTAAAGCACTACTGGTTCACTAATAGCTTGTATCAAGGCAAGAATTTCATATCTTAGAGCACATACATCACCAATATGTCAAGAATGGCAGCTATGTGACAGCACTGTGGTGTGTTGGCCTAGCAAAGACTCAGTGCTGAGAGGTAAATGACACAGTAACTTTCCATTGTGCTGTAGGTTGTACAGAGTACATATATGCATGTACAGAGTGCATACATATATCAGTCTGGCATGATAAAAGAGGTAAAGCTAAACACTTTTGCTGTTCTTTTGTAACTGATAAATGATGAAATTCAGACCCAAATATATATAGTTGCCTGTCTCTTTAAGCCTCTATATTACTCTGTATGGTAACATTCACATGGAAATAGTGTAATGAATGGACAAGTTCAGTATCAACACAGCTCTGGACTAATCATTGGATAGAAGATAGTAGGAAAGATGACAAGAGCATTAGTACTGCCCAGGTGAAATATCTTTCTTCTTTCTGATTTGTGCCGTATAGAAAGGGATGGGAGAATAGAACTTGAATGAAGAGGCCCTGTACATACTGAGAGCAAAGATATGCCATGGTTTAGACCCAGCCAGCAACAAAAAAAAGCATGCAGCCACTTGCTCACTCCTCCCTCCCCAGTGGGATGAGGAGAAAATGTAATGAAACCTGGTGGGCTGAGACAAGGACAGGGAGGGTTCGCTCACCAGTTATGGTCACAGGCAAAAACCAGACTCAACTTGGGAAAACAATGTTCAGTTTAATCAGTTATCAATCAAAGCACAGTAGCATAAAGAGACACAAAAACCAGATCTTAAAACACAAATAAATACCTTCCCCCTACCCCTCCCTCCTTCCCAGGCTCAAGTCAACTCACTCCCAATGTCTCTATCTCTTCCCACCAGTGGCACAGCAGGATGGGAAATGGGGGGTGCAGTCAATTCACCAAAGATTGTCTCTGCTGCTCCTTCCTCCTCAGGTGGGGAGGGCTCCTCACACACTTCCCCTGCTCCAGCACGGGGTCCCTCCCACAGCAAAGAGTCCCTCATGAACTTCTCCAACGTGAGTCCTTCCCACACGATGCAGTCCCTCAGGAATGCACCGACACAGCATGGGCTGCCCACAGTCTCCTTTGGGAGCAGGCACCTCCCCTGGCATGGGATCCTCCACAGGCTGCAGGTCCCTCTCTGCTCCATCATGGTCCTTTATGGGCTGCTCCACCCCGTTCCTCTGGGGGCTGCAGGGGAATCTCTTCTGCTGCCTCCTCCACCTACTTCCTCACTGACTCCCGGTATCTGCAGAGCTGTTTCTCTCACATCCCCCTCCTCCCTCTGCTGCAGTTCTCAAGGACCACTCCTTTATCTCCTCCTTAAAGAGCATCTATTGTCTCTAAATGGCCCGGCCTCAGCCTGAGGTGAGGCCGACTTGGAGCTGGGGGAGCTTTGAGCAGCTCCTGACAGGGATCGCCCCTCTGTGTAGACCCTTCCCCTGCTATGAATGCCCCACCACACAGACGCAACACAGATGACTGGAGGGAAAAACAACTGGATCAGGGGAAGCACAGTTTTGACTGTAATCTCATGTCAATCTACTGACCAGGAGGGTGATTCCTATAAATATGGTCACAGGAATCACACTTCAAGAGTTTTCCCTCTGACTGACCTTGTAGCAAACAAAATAAACAAAAATCAAGCAGACCCACATGTATTTTCTAAGTTCTACACGAAAACAACATCATCTACAGAAAACTGAAATGCTTTTAAAACTTCCTTGCTCTGTCTCTTCTCAAAGTTACTATGAAATCAAGCATTTATTTGACAAGCTGAAATCAGCAGAAAAGCAGAGATTACAGATTCATGCAGTTGAAGCATCACATTCATCTTATGTGAAAGTGATGGGAATATGAAAAAGACAGTGCATGATTAATGTTTCTGCAGCTTGCTGGGGTTTTTTTAAAGTAGAAGGTGCACAGTTGGAGAAGACTGTCCCTGATTTTGTCTTCTAAACTGCCATGTATCATCCATAAAAAATGGTTTTACAGGTATGATTGATCATCATGGTACGGGTATCTCTTCCTAGGCTTTCTGTATAACCTAGCCAAATCACTTAAGCTGTTTAAATCCTAGCTCTCACAGTAAAATAGGACTGCTAGCTAAGGATGCCTGAACCTTTAAATAAAACTATTTGGTCAGCTGGAAGTTAGGAACTTGAGTTCAAGTTTAGAGAATGTGTTGGGTCTGTGTGTGGGGGTTTTGTAGTGGGGGAGTGGCTACATGGCTATCCCATGTAAGAGGATAGCCCCAACTCCAAGTCAGACCCCTTGGGCTGAGGCCAAAACCATCAGCGATGATAGATGCGCCTCTGCAATAATGTATTTAAAAAGGAGATGGGACAAAGAAACTGCCAAGGAGACCTACAGCAGAGGGAGGAGGGTGATGTGAGAAGAACATCTGTGCAGATATTGGGAATCAGTGAGGAAGGAGGATGGAGGAGGCAGCCGGACTGGAGATTTCCCTGCAGCCTGCGGTGAGAGGGCAGGCTGTGCCCCTGCAATCCATGGAGGATTAGGGTGGAGCATGGTGGATCATGGTGGAGTAGACATGGGCCTGCAGCCCATGAAGGACCATGGTGAAGTAGAGATGGACCTGTAGCTTGTGGAGAATGCCATGTTAGGGGAGGTGGCTGCTCCTGAAGAAGGCTGGAACTCTGCAGGAAGCCTGTGCTGGTTTGGTACATTCCTGAAAGACTGCACCGTGTGGGAAGGACTCAGATTGGAGGGGGTTGATAGAGACTATCTGCCATGGGAGGGACCCCGTGCTGGAGCAGGGGAAGTGTGTGAGGAGCCCTCCCCAACTGAGGAGAAAGGAGTGGCAGAGACAATCTTTGGTGAACTGACTGCACCCCCCATTCCCTGTCCCCCTGTGCCGCTGATGGGGGAGGAGGGAGAGACATCAGGAGAGAGGGGACTCTATCCTGGGAAGAAAGGAGGGGTGGGTGAGGGTTTTTTTTTTTTTAAGTTCTGGGTGTCAAGTCTCAATATCCTACTCTGTTTTTATTAATGACAAGTTGAATTGATTTTCTTTCCCCAAGTTGAGTCTGGTTTTTGCCTGTGACTGTAACTGGTGAGTGAACCCTTGCTGTTATTGTCTCGATCCACTAGCTTTTTGTTACATTTTCTTCTCATCCCACCGGGGAAGAATGAGCGAGCAAGTGGCCACGTGGTTCTTTGTTGCCAACTACCACAACAGGTAACAATAATTATTATACAGCAGAAAATTAACCAAGTTTTTTGCCAGGGTGTCATGTTATAACCAAGAAATTAAAATCTGTGCTTGCTCCATGTTCTGTACCAAATTTAACTTGGTTTCATTATTACTTTCAGTTAGTCAGAATATAAAAAAATTACTTAGTACAAAGCACTATACAAAGTACAAAGCTGTAAGCTGTCCATCAGCCATCTCCCACAGAACAAATGGGAATGAAAACCACTGTTCAGCAGATGGACATAGGAACACAGAAGCAGAGGACTCCTTTCAGTCCTGACACTTAGTGATGGTAAACCTCTTTCTGACCTGTAGTTTAGTAGTAAATTATTCAAATTCTTAAATTTCACCCAGAAAGTCCTTGTAATTTGTGCAGAGAAGAACATGACCAAGTTATCAGATAAACTGTGCTTACTTTAAATATTGGAGACTATCAAAGTGACAAAAATATTTATTCTGAAAAGAAAACACTTAATTTCCTGGTAATGGGAACTTAAAACAGTTTAAAAGGGGGAAAATCAAAGCAATAGATTATAATTAACAGTAACTTGTGTGTAGAATTGTTCCAGGATCTCAATGGAACAATTGACCAGCTTCCATTTTAACTTCTCCTTCCCATGAACTGGCTTGCCTTGAAGAACCTATTGATACCACTTGAATATTTAAGAAGGAAAGTCATTGCTCCTGGGTATTACAGGAATTATTAACTAAACCTGTATTGACTATAACGGGAGATTAAATGGCTAGTTACCAAGTAGACATGTATACTTAGTTACCTAAATTTATCTGCAATTTGGAAGTGAGATGTGTGAATCCAAGGGTTCATACCAATTGCATAACCATACCTTTTGTGTCAGTTGAGGTTTCTAGAGGAATTTTATCTGGCATTCAGCTGCTGGCTAAGATGGGAGCTGATCCTGTGTAGTTGTGGGTCCTGTATTGTATCTTCTAGTCTTACATAGAGGTTTCAAACATCCTAAGCATCTTAAATTGCACTAAACACCTATTGTTAAGTAACTAAGCTGAACCCACAAAAGTCAGGTAGCATGAAAACTAATTTTGTTAAGTATATTCAGGGACAAAGCGAAGGAGAGGGAACGCATATTTCAAACCTTTAAGAAGATACACTGTTTTTATGCCTTCTACTGTTACAAATATACTGATAAATCTTATAGCATATTTCTTTCTGGGGAAAAAAAAACTTAAAAAAAAGGAAAAGAGTTCTTTAGTCAATTCTTCTTAATCAACTAATTAACTGAAACATTGGTTAAGTAATTAATTGTGGTCAATTAAACGTTGAATAAATTGGCACTCAGTACTGTGTATTCATTAAAAAATTCTTCATAATGCAAGTTTGCTCTGCTCTACCTATCTGTCAAAGATCTTCACCCTAGCTAGCTACCTTAACACTTACTCAGTCTCCCTATTACTTGCATATATGTCTACAAATCACTGTGTGCATACAGATCTTCAATTCAGGACTTGCACTGGAATTTTTAAGAAAACTGAATGCAAGCATTATTTACAAAGATGCTGATAGTTTTAGAATAGCTTTTTAATGTTAAGAATTTATTATAAATTTATATTTTGTATTCTATAATGATTAGTATTATTTACAGCACAAAATTCTCAGAATATGAATTGGAATGAAAGGGTGAAAAACTAATAATTGTAATAGTCACAAAAATAAATATTATATGGGTTTTAATGACTTTCAGCTTGAGTGGAAGCTATATTTCATTGTCAAACCTATGCAACATTTTCATCCATCTGCCTGTCTGAAGTACTGCAAGGTACCAATTGTTCTGTGAACTCACTAGTGATTTAATGTTTTAATTTAGTGATTTTTTTTCTCCCCAGTGCCTGAATTTTACAAATACGGAGGAAATGCACTAGGGAAAATTTGAAACATTTTAATAACATTCCACATACTTTGACAAAATAATAAATTAGTGTTCATACTGATAAAAAGTTACTCAGTAAATCAAATACAGATTTAAACTAATACCATATTCTGAAAACTCTCAAGTACATCTTTCACACAGTTTTCCCTTGATATCTATGATGTGAAAATTAGCCACTAACATTTATGTGTATTTACCAATTAAAAGTTAGTAAAACATTACATATTTGCCCATTAGGCTTTCACTTATCACTATAAGGAGATTACACTATTAAAGAATCAGTTTTTCATTTTTTGACTGTGTTCTCTTTTAGTGTATTTATAATGAAAATAATCTTCATAATTGATTTTTGTGTTAGAAAACATTTCCAAGATTGGTTACCCCTTTAATAAATTCAGTAAAGGGTATTAGGTTTGGGCAACAGATCCTAGAGGTCCTTGCTTCCAGTTACCTGTTGGGACATGTATTTTCAGGCCCAAATATAAAAAAGGGTTTTATACCTCTAACTGTTTAAGTGCTCAGTTGGCGTTGATTTCTATGGAAATTTGAGTATGCTTTCCTCATTCTCAGAGTGAGATATGACTTCTGATCTTAAGAATCTAAACTATTCTTTCATTACAGACTTTTCACTACCTCTTTTGGATCCCACCTCTCCCTCCCCTCACTTAAAGGCACATGTGGTAGTGCTAGTGATGTTTGTTTACCTCCTTGCCAGTATTTTAAGAGATAGGAGCACAAATCAAGAAACAGGAAACCTAGATACCTAGATTCCTAGGTTGCAGATTAAGAGTAGATTTTCATAATTTCATGCTTGAATTTATGACAGGCATTCAACAAAATATTTAGGAATCTCTGAAACCATGGGCCTGGAGGGCCAGTTGTTAGTTGTTGGGTTTTGGGATTGGGTGGGTTTTTTATTTTTTTGTCTCTGATAACACAGTATGTATTACTTTGCTTTAAAACGGAGTGTCGGTATCACAGTTAAGCTGTGTTCTACCTATCCAGCAAAAACTTCAGAAGGCAAATTGCGCCCTTCCTGTGAAGAGATTGATTAGTATGTGCAGCTAAGGAAGCATCTAGTCCAGTATGAACTGGACCAGAATAGATCCACAGTGAAATGGGACACAGATGCTGAAAAGTTACCTCTTTTACCACTATTTTGTTGTCACAGACATTTTGATTTCTCTACCATTATAATAATATGTTGTTAACTAAATTGACATGCAAAATAATTTTTTCTCTATATTAAAAATGATATGATGTAGGACACTGAGGAATTAGAAAGGAAAACACTAATGGTTTTGGCTGTGATAGAGTTAACTTTTTTCATAGTAGCTAGTATGGGACTATGATTTGGATTTCTGACCAAAACAGTGCTGATAATGCAGAGATGTTTTAGCTATTGCTGAACAGTTGTTACACAGTCAAGGCCTTTTCTGCCTCTCACACTGCCCTGCCAGCGAGTAGGCTGGAGGTGCACAAGAAGCTGTGGACACAGCTCATACTGCTGACCCCAGCTGATCAAAGGGATATTCCATACCATATGATGTCATGCTCAACATATAAAGCTGGCAGAAAAAGAAGGAAGGGGAGGACATTTGGAGTGATAGAGTTTGTCTTCCTGAGTAACCATTACATGTGATGGAGCTTATGTGTGATGGAGCCCTGCTTTCCTGGAGATCGCTGAACATCTGCCTGCTGATGGGAAGTAGTGAATGAATTCCTTGTCTTACTTTGCTTGCATGCACAGCTTTTGCTTTACCTGTTGAACTGTCTTTGTATCAACCATGAATTTTCTCACTTTTACTCTTCTGATTCTCTCCCCATCCCACTGCGAGGGGAGAGAGTGAGTGGCTATGTGAGGTTTAGTTGCCAGGTGTCCTTTTTGGTGCCCAATGTGGGGCTCAAAGTGTTTGAGATAATGACATATTTGATTGGAAAGTGCTAGGCTGGATTTATAACAGTTATTGATGTTTAGCTATTAATTGACAGGCTTCTATGCTTGCCATTGGGCTTGCTTGCCTTACTGTAATTTACCATCTAATGCTTTTTGCTTTCGCTGCTTGCTGTACTGCTTTACTGCTTGTTGTCTTACTCTGTTGTGCCTGGGAACATTTTGATAAGAACAATGGCGAATTGCTTGGGCTGAAAGATGGCCAGGGCATCTCTGCTTTTTCTGTGCTGCTGTATGGTGGAACTCCAGGGTGACCCTGAGTGGAAGGGACTGTGACCTGTGGATGAGTCCACATGGGAGCTGGAAACCCTGAAGTGTCTGTGGTCATGGATAATCCATGCCAGAGAAGGTGCATCTGAAAGCATCTGTGGCTATGGTTATGTCTGTATTGCAGCAGGTATACCGCTGAAGGCATTGTGGCCCAAGCATAAGTTTATCCTGGAGAAGGTACATCTTGAAGGATCAGTGACTGCACATAAGGTCATGCACCTCAAAGTGTGTGGCCATGTATAAGTCCACCACAGAGCAGGGACTCCAGCCAAGTCCATGTTGGAGCAGATTTACCTTTGAAGAGCTTGTGTCTCTGGGTAAGGCCATGCTGGAGGAGGTATATCTCTGAAGGCATTGTGTATTGCTCTGAAGACAACCTTGAAACTGGTGCACCTTGAAGTGACTGTGGCTGTGGATAAGTCTGTGCCACAGCAGGTATATCCCTGGAGAGACTGTGGCTCATATGTAAGGCTCCACTTGGAGCAGGAACACCCCTAAGGGACCACGGTCTGTGGATAAGTCCAAGTTGAAGCAGGAGTGAGGGAGGAGTTCATTGCAATGTTAAAACCTATGGTGTGGTCCAAAAGGGCCAGAAGGGGAGATTGTAATGGAAATACTTTCATTTGTTGTAACCTGGTATTTGAACTGCATGTTATGGGAATTACTATAGCAGGATCCCCTTACATAGCGAGTGAATACCTTATTTTGCTTTGCTTGCATGCACATCTATCACTTTTGCTATTAAACTGTCTTCATCTCAACCCATGAGTTTTTTAGGGAGGGATGGGTTCCATCTGTCTAGAAAGGGCAAGGGGATCTTTGGCAAC
>VZSC01014764.1:6638-33163 GCA_013398225.1 Steatornis caripensis | reverse complement strand
CTCAGAGTTCATCAATACAGGACAGAATAGGAGAGAGGGTAAGAGATTGAAAAGCACAGGTTGATGTTTCCTGGAAGGATATCAAGCTCCTTGAACACGTACTTAAAATTTTCCATTAAACACTTTTTGGATTTTACTTCCCTAAATGTGTTATTGTGTTTAAGGATCTGCGAGAATAAACCCCTGTTACAAGTTAGATGGTTAGCAATAGAAGACTGTGTAAGTCAGGAAAAAAAAAAAAAAAAGAAAGAAAAATAGAGACTAGTCCATCTAATTTCAGAGTATGCAGCAGAGGATATTAATTCAAGTTAGTTTGGATTAGAGTTCTCCTGGAGGAGGCAGCAAAGTTAGCTGCTGGATTTGCCACTTGATTCTTTAACTCATGGTAAAAACATACCATACGCATACCATCTTTCTCTACATTACAGTTGAAATAAGTGATATATTCCTCACTATTAGGGCCACTCTTGTTTTTTATCAAAAGGATCTAGTTGCACAGCTGTAATCTAAATATGGTAATAGACACTGAATTAGAAAGAATGTATAATACACGTTTCAGTTCTGTTGTAAAAGCAGCTGCTTCTAAGTGAAAAGATGAGGATAAAACATGATAAAAAATGACAGTTAAACTACAAAAATATTAACTGCCTTGCTTTTCTTAAAGAAACTAAGTTTAATCTACATTCAGTCACTGAGCTAAACCATCATGTTTTAAAAATACATTGTGATGGACTAGTGGAAAACATTTCATATCAAAAACTTAATACATCAGGCTGCAAGATTTGGTTTCAGATGAATTACACTTGAAATATTTTAGTCAGATCCTAGGATTTAAAAACAGCATTTTGATAAATTGATGTATGACCCACTCTAACTGCCGTTTTCCACAGTGCATTAAAAAGCTCAATAAAAGCACTAAATAGCTTTTTTCTTTCCTTTTTTTTATTTTTTCAAGCATACTACATATTGCTTTGACAGATCTATCTTTAAATTCACCAATGAAGGTATAAAGAACACTAAATTTGCCCTTCCCATAAAAGCCAGGTTTTGGGGCATTGGCTATTTTAGACCAATATACTCTTCCTAGATGTTATGCTGAGATCAGAAATTCTTCCCTTTGCAGCTAAGTAATAAATATTCTCATTTGCCATTGACTGAGAGTCTGTGTGCCAACAAGATCAAGTTATGAAATACCTTGCAACTAAATGTTGTTAAGTAATAGACCAAGTTAAATAATGCCTTGTGCTGCACCTTACAGTTTTCAGATCTATGTGCAGGAAATTCTCAAAGGTTGTTTTAGAGGAACCAATATATTAACAGAAGGCAAGTGGACAGAGGGAGAGAGCAGCACAGGAGTGAAAAGGGGAATGGTGTATGCATTTCTGAGAAAATAAGAGATAAGGTAGCTGGAGGAGGTACAGGAAGGACTGGAGTTGGGGTTGTTAGGACCCCGCAGATGAGGAGAAACTCATCATATACACTGGAAGATCAGGAAGGCATGGCAAAATTTTGGAGGACTGATATGAAAGCAATGATAAAGTGTAAAAAGTGGTCCTGGTAACAGCACTTTGCAATGACCAGGAATGAGGTCTTCCCAGTGGTGAAAGCGTAACTGTAGAGCTCAGCACTCAGATTAATGAAGTGGGAGCAAAGATCAATTACGAGGATGGAAAGATTTGAACAGAAGAGAGGTTTGATGACATCCTGAGCAGATGAGGAAGAGGTAGTGTGTGGGCTAGTAAAAGACCAGGAAGACGTAGCAAGTCAGAATTCCTGGGAAGTTAAAAAAACAAGAAAGTGATGAGGATTAGAACTTTTCTCTAAATATGTGTTAATGATTCTGAATATACTGTTTTGCTTAGGAAAGAAGATACTTGTAGACTGTGGTTCATCTCTTGCTGATGTTAATACAGTTGCTTGTAAATACTACCCAGACATATATTGCTATATTAGGCATGCTGCATGACCTGAGATACCCTTTTCAGAACACTAGTGATGGCCCAGGAGGAAAGGAGCACACAAGATCTTCTAAAGTGTCAGCTACCGTACAGGTGTCATGCCATCAGATAACTCACAAAGCAGGACGTGGATATGCATGGGTGGTTTAACCAGGTCTAGATACTTATTTTTGGTCATATGACCATGTGAAACCTGGAGAAGTTGTCCACGTGTTGCCAGATGCTGAGAAACCTCAATTACACTCCAACAGCCTGTCTTGTCCACTGTTAATAAACGATTCTCAGGGTAATAGCTCAGATTTCTACATTATAGGTATCTATAGCCAGGTGACATAAATCCTACTCCTGTATCATGCGGCAAGGAAAAGCCTTGCAACTGTTATTGACACCCACACACATGGAAGGCATTAAAATAATCTACTGCTTTCTGTCCTTGGTTGCAAGCCTAGCTCTGCTCAGCCAGGGAAAAGTCCAGCTTTTTAGACAAGTTAACACTATGCTTTATAATTTGTACCTTTTTTTTTGTGTGATGTTAGGAGTGGGATTTTTGACGATGAAAAACATTTTAACTGTCACAATAAAGAGTCTGGCCCTCATGCAAAACCTGCATTTGTTTCATTTAAACACTTAAACACTCTGTTAGCTTTGAGCATGTGTCTGAACCTGCTATTACCAATAAAATATACCCTGTAAAATAAGTGAATAATTTGCTAAAATGGAGCAAAGAAGCTCTTTCTAATTAACGAAAAGAAAAGAAAAATATCCAATTAAATCCTTCTTGGTGTAATATTTGCATACCTTCAGGAACACAAACATAAAAGCAGTTTAATATGTGTAATTCTATTTCATACCTTCAGATATTTTGCCTAAGAGAAATGCCTGGCATATGGTTCAAAATATAATTTTCTTCCCAGCTCTTTAAAGATAATCATTGTCCATACTTACAAGTCACGTGGTTGCACATACAGAGCTGGCACGTTTTCTTCATCTTTGCTAATGCACAAATAATACTTTTTAGATTTTTATGTACAAGATATTAACCCATCAATTCCAAAGAATGCCAAAAAGGATAGTAGACCAACTAGCAGAATATTAACAAAACAAAGTTTGTGTTCTAAAACAATTCCAGCACTAAATGTAGTAATTTCAGGAAATGCTTCCTAACCCACAGACCAAACAGTATGAAGTGACTTATTTTTTGCACTGTTACAGCTAATTCCTGCGAAGCAAAGTAGGTATGTTTACAGTACATAGAACCTGACTTTGGATGTCTTCCTAACTTCATGAGATGCCCTAGTGGCCCCAAAGTATGCATAACATGCATATTGCTGTATGGGTGTGTATATTTCTGAACTTTGAACCTGTGTTTTGCTTTGGAGTGACTTACTCATGGTGCTCTAAAACAGTCAAAGAAAAAACTAACAATTAAACAGCATGGATGATCATGGACCTAATGTTCAACTTATCTCCCTGCACCTATTGTTTTAGCACCATAATATGCCTAAAGGAATCTGAGATGTTATTTCATCCATCCACTTGATCCAAATATTTCATGTGATAGAGACATGTTCTGTCACCTAAACTAAGCCCATACCACATTAAACACTTAACTGAAATAAGTCAATTGAAAAATAGAAGTAACTTTTGGGAGTAAGTAATCTCACCTCAGACTTAAGCTATCTTCTGGAAGGGCCTCTCTCACTCATACACATATAAAAAACATAAGCTTATAATTTAGAAACAGGTCCTCTTTTCAAAACTTAAGTTATACACTTTAGACTAAAAGACTCTTCGTGTGTGTATATACAGACACAAATTTGTGTATGTGATTTATGTACATGTATGTATGTATATGTATATATATGTACACAAAGAGTATTTATATATAGATATTTATACATATAAAGGGTCTTTTAGTCTAAACGTATAGGCATGCATATATGTATGAGTTTAATACACATATGTATCTTTATGTAATTTTTTTTTTCTGGGCATTTTTTTTTCTCATTTCACTACATAAGCTTTCAGATTTACATAACTGTTCTGTATTTTCTTTCCTTGACATCTACACAATATCAGTCACATTGCAAGATACTGAATATTAAATCTCTAATAATTAATTTCTGTACAAATATGACTTTTTCCCACAAAACTTAAGTTAGAAATATTTGATTCAGATCATGTTTACAAGTAATTATTCATGTTTTAAGTTTGCTTGTGGATACTTTATCCAAGCTTGTTGCCTCTTTTAAACATGTGGAAAATGGGAGGCTTTAAGCTTTAATAGCAGAAGCACGTGTAAGCAGGAGTCAGACATGTGCTCTAATGCCCATATTCCCCATGTGCTCCAGAAAGCAGAACATATTCTAGGACAACTTGGCAATACACAAAGCTGAGAATGTATTTGAGAGTCTCAGACAGTATTTCAGAGATTTAACAGTCCTGAGAAGCTTAAGAAGTGTAAGAACACATTTTGTTGCAAGAACTGAATAAAATATAAATATAACATGGGATATAAATATTGGATGAGTACAGAAGAAAAATCAGTTTATTCTTTGAAAAGTAAGTTCTTCATAAAAATTAAGGAAAAAATAATGACAGAGTATACCTAATTGTGTTTTTTAAAACTCTGCAGCTGTTTTTACCTTTTTATTTTTCTGGTGAGAAAATAAAGATTGGATTTGTCTACCCAAACTTACATTATAAGAAGTTAGATATTCATACCAGAACTAGCCACTTCAGGCTATTTTTATAGTCAAAGAGAAGAATAAGATTCTAAAATAGGCCATTAAGACAAATTGTCATATTTTCGCAGGTGCATATTTCTCTGCATTGACTATAAAGAGAGTCTAAAATAGCTACTTCTAAATCAAATATCCTGCTTTCAGTCTTCTGATTAGCCATTAGTGAACGTAAATACTAGGAAATATAGTTAGAAAAAGAAAAAAGAATTGGATTAGGCAAAGATGATGGGGGAAAAACATTTTGTTGAAGCAGATTAAAGAAATAGAAAGACGTGATATACACGGGAAAAAGATTGCTATAAGGATATGACAGAAGAAATACTAGGTTTGTATTTCCTTTGTCTTCTTTTTGTGTGTTATTCTCTGTCATCTCTCTCATATTTTTTACTGGTGTTTATATGGAAAGGTGACAAGAAGGTGAAATGTTTCCATAGCATTCAATAAGACTCAAAGCTCAAAATGGTCCTATCTGTCAAAAAGTGTCAACCTCAGTGAGTTCACAATTAGGGGTAAAAGATCTGAAATACACTTTCACAAAAACCTTCGACAGCACATGGATTTTTGTTCTTTTATTTTCTGTAGAAACTTCTAAAATTCAACTGTACTGTAGCTATATATAACCTATCCTAAATATACATAAATTTCTATAATCAGTAACTCAGTAGTAGTAATGTCTTCAAGAGATGCAAGAGACATTAGTTTATCATAAAGTAAGAAAACCTACTGTATTTTCAATTTTAAAAAGTTTTAAGTTCAGAAACTTTAAAAAATACTTACTTTTTACATCAGGTAAATATAGAAAAGTTAATCTTGAAAAATCTACAGCTTCCAGATGCAGAGAGTCTTCAATGTTCCACCTCTTTCAATTATTTCACATAAATCATAGAAGGCACTAGAAACACCTGCTATAGAGAGAGACCAATTTAACCAATTCTATGGAATCGCAATGAAATTTTCTGCTCCAAAATAACTTCAATTCTACTTTAAACAAGATATATGAAGTATCTATACCAATGAAACAGAAGGAGAAAATGAAAGGAGAAAAACACATCTTTGATCTTTCTTTCAGTAGCAAGTGACTTAATTATAAGCAAACTGAAAAAGAGACTCAAAAGAACTGTTTGGAGCTCTTCTCCCCTCTTTCCTCTGCTGGACGTTGATTCAGCTTCTGTGAAAGTATCTTTGAAAATGCGTGAAATTATCACTCACTGAAATTATCTTTCTGAAGACTGTTATGGCTATATTTTATTAAAATCACAGAATCATTATCCAACCCTCATTATCCTTGACCTGTCATCACTTTCACTGGTGCTAATTCAGCTGTTCTTTTGTCAGGACTCTCTCGTGTACGAGAGTTTACCTCTGTGTGGTTACTGTCAACACCTTTGTATAGCATAGCTGCTTAATCTTGGTTTAGACTGCTGTGAAGAAAGGGTCAGAAGAAGCCTCACCAGCAGCTTTCCTACTTACCCATCAGTTCCTTTCTCTTGCAACTGCATTTAAGTTCAGACCTTCACTTTTAGTCTTTGACTTAGCAAAGTTGCAGGCATGTTTTGGCTTGTCTGTGTCTCTCTTACTAAGTTGAAAGGATTCTCTATAAATTGTCCATATCGTCCATAAAGATGTGGAAATGGACATGATCCCAGAATCCGTCTCTCATCTATTGGATTTTTCAAGAAATTGAACTTTTTCGCATTCCTAGAAAACTCATCAAAATTTAGAACATTTGCTTGCTAAGCACTTCATCTAATAATGAATATTATATTATCTGAGTGATTCCCATGTTCCTTTGTCTGTCTTTTGTCATTATCTTTAAACAAGAATAAAAGAATTGTAAACAGTATCTCCTGTTTGATGACAAAATGCTGTGTATATTAGCATATGCAAGCCAGACAAAAATAAATTTGCAGCTGTAGCTAAAATAGATTCATTTTAGAAGTATATGAGTACCTACAGTTAGATCCTGAGCTAGTCCCTTAAAGTTCAGGGAAGGAAGCAGATAGTGAAGGAAGTGATTCATCTGACTTAGATATCTATGTTAGGGCAAGAAGCATATTGTAGAGATGCCTCTTTTTCTTCTCTGCTTATGAAAGGAGTCCAGAGTGAATAGCTCAAAACTAGACATCAAACTCAATTCAATAGCCTAAATACGGCACTAGGCAACTAAGATGCCCTGTGGGATCTGACCTGATCTTTAGTTACCATTTCAGAAAGAATTGTGTCCCATGTGTGCTGTCTAGTAGTATCTGCCATTCCCATGCAGATGCTCAGATTATTGACGACAACTTAAATATCTCTTTATGCTTGCATTTGGGCAAGTGGACCTAGCTCAAGATGTTTAATTTCCTGTTATAGTCAATGGAATTCTAGCGCTCAGTTTAGTTGTCCACAAGGTGCCTGGTGCCATACGAGATGCCTCAGGTTTCCTTCAATCTCCCATTTGTCAATAGGACACAGGTTTGCCATGGATGATAAATTGCATCTGCTACCATCATGTCTGCCTTGGATTCACTAAGACATCTCAAATGCTTCTGTTTAGGCAGGTCCCTAGCCATATCTGTTGGGAGTTTCAATCCCAAATTACGATGCAGATTATGCCTTTAGATATGTAAATTAAAGTGTGTAAAATCTGGGTGGGAACACTATCCCTAATGTGAGAGGGAATTGACTTTACTTTCATGCCTACCTAGAATTTCAGGTATGGGGATTATTGTTGTGTAAACCTTTCCTAATCTTTCTTTCATTCAGCTTCCTTTCTTTTCAAATAATGTGACACCACTGGGAAAAGAAAGTTAGTCCAGTGAAAACAGACTTTTATCCTCTCATGCCTGTATTTATTTTTATGTTACTAGAAGAATATATTTACTTAATATGTTCCTTGGTCAAGTAAGAGAAGAACTCTGTGTTTCACTGAATCTCAAGCATTCCTCAGAGCCAAATTATCATGTATAAATTAGAAGTGTTCATTATTCCTGGCAAAGAAACCTAGGAAGGAGTGTGTAACAATAAGAAAACAACAGCAGTAAATAGGAACAGAGAAGTAAGAGTTTATGCTAAAATACAGGAAAAAGACCCTGAAGAGTATGTAAACAGGAATAACATGCCATTATAACAGAAAGGCAGAGCACTTGTGTCTTTATTTTGAAAAGTTAGTATACAGAAAAAGAGGGGGAATTTATTACATGATGATGGACAGAAATAGAAAAGCAGCTTCAGAAATTGGATAGGCTTCAAAATGATAGTCCAAAATGTCAAGATGTGCTTCTGTTGAACTAACTAGAGATGATAAAAAGCATTTATGACTTGCTGTCCAACAAAATGTCTAGCAGAAATGAAATGCCTTTCAACAAAGTACAAAATTTGCAAAGATAATTCCTCTCCTGAAAAAGAGTGTAATGCATGAAGTAGTTATACAATAAGTAATGTACTATTGTATGCCTGAGACTTCCATGTTAAAAGATATGAGGAATTACTATAATATGAACTTTAATCTTGAGATTGTAATTTTAAAATATTAGTAGTAGGAAAACATTTTAACACTTGCTGAAAAGAGGATCTTAGCACACCTTTACTTTTTGCAGCTTTGTGTAAATAAGAAAATGGTGCAAACAAGCCCCTGAGATGTCATAGATATCTCACTATGTAAGCAATTTAATGAGATATGTATTTTTGTTGGAAATAAGATCATAAATTTGACCAGAAAAAAAAACCAAAACAAAATGAAACAAAACAAAACATCATAGTGTTACATTTACTTGTAACACGATTCAGGAAGAGTTGTGTAAGAAAATAATTTATTTCAAGGTTTACAGAAAGCAATAGCTGTGTTTCCCAGTTAACCCAGAAAAAAGAATAATGTAAGTGTTGAAGAATTGTAACCCAAAGATACCAGAAAAGAAACAACTGCTGTTGTAAAAGCAAAGACTTTTCAATTCAGAGTATAATATACCAAGTATTTCAAATACAGTTTGTTTATTGGGCTTTTTTTGTTGTGTTTTGTGTTTTTGATTTGGTTACAAAATTCTTAGTGTACCTTATCTGCACACAAAATTAATATCTGTGAATTCAAGAGATTTAACATACATTTTGAAAATCTGTCCATAAATCTACGTATTTTTTCTCATTTATTAAAAAAAAAAGATTATTTTAAAAATTTCAGGTTTTTTTTTTNTGATTTGGTTACAAAATTCTTAGTGTACCTTATCTGCACACAAAATTAATATCTGTGAATTCAAGAGATTTAACATACATTTTGAAAATCTGTCCATAAATCTACGTATTTTTTCTCATTTATTAAAAAAAAAAGATTATTTTAAAAATTTAAGGTTTTTTTTTTTGTATATTTATAGTGCTTCTTTTGCAAAATAAAAAGCCTCTGATGCCTCCTTATATTTACCAGTGTCTTCTCTTAAGTTCTCTCTTAAATTCTTTGAGAGGTCAATTCTGTAATGAGGTCTCTCTTGCCTAATAAATAAATAAATAAATAAAGTAACCTTTTCCTATGGTAAGAATGTGCATAACTATAAATTAGTTGTCTTGGCTCCTTCTTTATATAATGTGGCGAGAAAGAGACATATAAAGCGTGTGATTCATTTCATCCTAAAATTGTTCTACTGCCCAAATTGTGTTGCCTTTTAAAGATGTCATCACTGATCGACAAGCTTATTTCCACAGTTGTTTTAGACTAGACAGCTACTTTCAGATGGTTAAATTAAGATAAGAATAGTCCCCCACTGCATTAAAGTGATCAGAATTCATCTTAGCTAAGATACTATAGTAAGCAGGATAAGTTCAAATCATGTTATCTAAACCAAGCAATTAATTTGTACTTTCATTTTAGTGTGTTAATACCTTTAAAGGAAGTGCCCAAGTTCCTAATATAGACAATGGACATACAGGTACCTTTGAAGGAGACAACTTTACAATTTAAGATTTAGTTTTCTCATTAGATCTTCAAAAGCATCTAGTTTACTGCACTGAGAACTTGATCCATTTGCCAGCACAGAAGATTCTGCATGGGACTCTGTCTTGAACTTGTGGTGCAGTCTCTCACAAGTCCTAGGTATCTATTAGATGCACCAAGATGAGTTAAATTTGCTTAGGATGGATACTGGTTGTCTAAAAGTTAAGCACAAATTAGATACTTGAATAAGTTGCACTGAAACCCTTTCTTCATTATCAAACCCTCTTTCTAAGGCATGTGAACGTATATCTTCCTGCCACTCAATAAAATGTTCCCAAGACTAAGGGGAGTCAGAAGTCTTGAATGACAGTATTATTTTCTCACTAGTTTTCTGATAATGTATCTCACTCACAATTCTTACCTGCTTTCCCTCCCCAATGGTGCTTGGTGGTTAATGTACATATATTGTGATAGATTTACAGGTTGTAAATCCAAAAAGGACTAGTAGGAAAGACATTTGGTTTTATCAGAATAACACAAACTGTGGAATTATACTAGTTTATTCCTGTATCAAACTTCTGTCTTAGGTTGACCTAAACTGTCATTTAGGGTCTAGGTTTATGAACATGTTAGTGAAGTTGTTCCATGTTTCTGTAGCTGTAAAAAATATACAATTCATATCTAGTTTGGATTTCAGATTTTAAGAATAAGACATTGCTTTTCTTTTAGAACCAACTGTTGGACAGGACAGAGAACCTAGTGGCAAGTGGTAGGGAAAAGCCTGAGTTTTTTACTTCAGTTTTCATTGGAAGGGCTTGTCCTTATGCCTTCCAGTTCCCTGTACCTCTAAGTAGAGTCTGTGGGAGTACAGCAGTATACAAAGTAGGGGAAGAAAGGATTAGGGTTCACTTCACCCAGCTGAAGATGTGTAAGTCCATAAATTCAGATGGTTATGCCCTTGAGGCTATTAAAGGAGCTGACTGATGTCATTGCAAAGTGGCTCTCCATGAGTTTTAGCAGGTTATGGCAATCATGGGGAGGTTTCTGATGACTCAAAAAGAGCAGATGTCATACTTACCTTCAAGAATGAGGATCCAGAGAACTACAGGCTTGCAGGTTCACACAGACTCTGGGAAGCTTATGGACAAAATCCTTTCTGAAGCCATTTTTAAACACATCAAGGACAAGAAGGTCATTGAGATCTGTCAACATGGGTTTAACAAGGGAAAATGCCTGATCAAACTCATCATTTTCTATGGTGAAGTGACTGATGCTGTGGATCAGGGCAGGACAGTGCATGTTGTACTCTTTGACTTTATCAAGGCCTTTAGCACTGTCTCCCATAGTCTTATGAGCAAGTTGATGGAAGTGGATAATAAAGTGAGTGAAATAATCGCTGGGGTTCTGTGGTCAAACACTTGTGATCAGTGGTACAAAGTCCAGCTTTACACTAGTAACTAATAAGATTAGTGACTAGTAAGACTAGTAACTTATAGAGTTCCTCAGGGATGAGTAATCTAACTACTGTTGTCTAATGTCTTTACTAACAAACTGGATAATGAGGCAGAGTGGACTCTTAACAAGTTTGCATATGACAAGTTGACAGGGGGAGAGCTCAATATTGTAGAAGGCAGCATTGTTATTCAGAGAGAGCTGAACATGCTGAAGGAATGTGAAAACATATCTCTCATGAAGTTAAAAACAGGCAATGCAAACTTCTTTGTTAAGAAATAATTCAATGTGATAATACAGGCTAGCAGCTTTCCAACTGGAAAGCAGCATTGTTGAGAAGGACCTAGCGATCCTGATGGACAAGTTGAACATGAGTCAGCAACATTCTCTTGCAGCAAGAAAGGCCTACAGCTTCCTAGGCTACATTAGGAAAAGTGTTGCCAGTAGATTGAGGAAAGTGATAGTTTCAATCTAGCCCATGCTGATGAGGCCACATCTGGAGTGCTGTGTCCAATTCTGGGCTTCCCAGTACAAGAAGAATGTTGACGACGAGATAGTCAGGAGCTGGAGGACAACACACATGAAGAAAAGCCTGAGGGAGCTGGATTAGTTCAGCCAAGAGAAAGCTCAAGAGATGTCTTAGTGCTGTTTACAAATATCTGATTGGAGTATAGAGATAAGATGGAGTAAGACTCTTCTTGGAAGTGCATAGTGATACAATGAGAGGCAATAGAAAAAAGTTAGAATATGAGAAATTCCATTAGATATTAGGAAACAATTATTTGCCATGAGAGTGCTCAAACAGTGGAAGAGATTGGCAAGAGAGGTTGTGACTTTTCTGTCCTTGGAGGTCTTCAAGACTCAGCTGAACACAACTATGGGCAGCCTGATCTGATTTCACCTGTTCTGAGCAGATGTTGAACTAGATGACCTGTGGGAGTCCATTTTTGTGTGAATTGTGATACTGCAATTCTATGAATGTGTTGTGTTAGAGAGCTGTCAGCTTTTCTTCTCTCTCCTAATTTAGAAACTTAAGGTTTGTGGTCAAGCTGTTTTCTTGACCTTCTTAGTCTTTTAATTATGTGGAATTTCATCTTGTATCATTAGCATTTAGCGAGTACAGAGTAGAAAGCATTCATTTAACTATTTTTTCCTCTTTTTTTCGTATCCTTCGTAAGCTATTACCACTACATATAGTCTTAATGAGATTGTGATCTTCTGCCTAATAACTCCACCATATTTGTAATTACAACAACAGAATTTATACACTCTGTCACTGTCTGGTTTTGCACAAAAGATGTATCATGAAAAATGTTCATGTTTATGTATCTTCTTTATACTTTTTTCATGTAACAATATATAATCAAAAATATGCTAATATATAGAAATTTTGCTTTTACTAGAGACAAAATTTTGCTACAAGGAGTTTTCTAATCTAAGTACTACTTGAAAAATGTTAGTTTCAATCTTTAATGTGCTCTTGGCTATTCTCTTTAGCTCTTTCTTGACATTTTGGAAGAAAATATACTTGTATATAATTGATACTGGCAGCATAAGTTTTAAGAAAAATCTTCATTAACATGCTTATCACAAGTACTAAATTATTTCATGGGAGATGGAACTAATCAATATAGTCATGACACCTCTCCGGAGATATATAGAACAGTTGCCTCTATAAACAAAGAGACAGGCATGGATTCCAAACCATTTAGAGTTATGACCTTGTTCAACACAGCTAATATCTTTAACCAGAAGATGGGAATGTTTGCTTTTATTAATTATTTGCTATTTCTGTAATTAATTTTATATACCTGAACAAAGCTTTGAGTGCTAATGATGTGTGTGGTTGGTATAACACAAAGTAAAAACGTACTTGTACTTCATGATTTCATTCTAAGCCACTGTTACTTCCTCTTCTTGATTGGGTGGTCTGTAACACATTGCTGCTACAAAGTGTCCGCCTCTCTGATCCTGACCCTCAAACCTTCAGCCAGCCTGTTGTCCATCCCATATGGGAGCTCCCTACAGACAAGCTGCTCCTTCACACTGAAGACAAAATCCTTCCCCCCACCTTCACTACCTGTCTTTCCTGAAGAGCTTATATTTGCCCATTGTACCGCTCCAGTTCCACCATGTCTCAGTTCATGCAGCAGCATCGCAGTTGTGCAACAACACGTGACATTCTGGTTCCTCCTCCTTGTTTCTCAGGCCGTGTACATTTTTGTATCTATCCTTGAGAAAGGCCTTGTTCCACCCTGTTTCTGAGGTCTCTTTTTTCCCTGTTGCCATGGATATTTGGGTTTCCACCTGTATCCACAATTCCCATAGTTGACTGTGACTTGTAATCTGCCTCCCCTTTTCTTTCTAATTTAAGAATCTCTTCACCAGGCTGGGAAGCTTGCTGGCTTTTGTCTTTGGCTGTTTTCTATTTTCTTCTAGCTATTAGATATTTTCTTTTGCCTCATCACTCACTTCCCCGAACCAGTAAAACGGTTTGAAGAGAAAAATGACTTATCTTTTTCCCTGTTACAGCTCTCCAGTCCTTTTCTCAATTCATTCCTAAATCAGTCTCTTCAGAGAAACATGAACACTTCTCAAATAACTTTATTTTTAAGGCATCTTTGCAGTACAGAAATTGGTTATTCTCAGCAGGCACTTGCTTATTTTCCAGTACATTTGTATTTTAGTAGAGGTGGTATTCATTTAGTAATCAACTATTGTGAGGTCTGTGTTACCTTTTTTAGGATTTCAGCTCAATATTTAGGTGGAAGGACAACAGAGAAATGAGATGCTGACAGCACGGTATGTTAGTTAGAAAATGTAAATAGCAACTTGATAGAGAAACACACAAAGTCTGTAACATCAGCCATGATTCATAAATTGTGTAGACAGATTCTTCAACTTGTCATGGACTTTTTTTTTTTTTGTCATAAATCCATTTAAGCAGTAAGAAAGAAATGTTCTGCTCCTTTCTGTTCTATTATGCAAGAGAAAGGTAATTAGAAGACTTAGCTAGATCCTCTGACTATATAGAAACAACCCATACGTCAATAGGACAGTTATGATCATCAGTCTGTTGGATCTTCTGATCCATCTACTGGATTATACAGAGAAGATAAGATTGGTAATATCTTCTATAATATCTTTCCTCTTTTCAAAGGAAGTAATTTTTAGTCTGATGTTAAAGCATATCTACAAAGCCAGTTAAAATAGGTTTTAATCAACAGAGGATGCAGTATTAAGAAAATTACACTTGAAGGGAACTCACCACAAATACTTCATATCTGTTTAATTTAACAGAGGCAGATACAGCTGTGGCAGAAAATTGTATGTGAGCATTACACTGAGTAGGACTGAATTTAGAATCATATAGTCATAGAATCATTTTGACTGGAAAAATTTAAAGATCATAGAGTGCAACCATTAACCTGGCACTGCCAAGTCTACCATGTTCCTAAGAACCACATCTACACATCTGTTAAATACCTTCAGTGATGGTGACTCAACCACTTCTCTGGGCAGCCTTTTCCGATGCTTGACAACCCTTTTGGTGAAGACATTTTTCTTTTTATTGAATCTAAACCTCCCCTGATGCAACTTGAGGCCATTTCCTCTTACTCTATTTCTTGTTTCTTGGAATTAAAGACCAATACCTACCTCACTGCAGCCTCCTTTCAGGTAATTGTAGAGAGTGAAAAGGTCTCTCCCTTCAGCTTCCTTTTCTCCAGGCTAAACAAGTCCAGTTCCTTCAGTATCTCCTCATAGGACTTGTTCTCTAGACCCTTCACCAGCTTCATTGCCCTTCTTTGGACATGTTCCAGCACCTCCATGTCTCTCTTGTAGTGAGAGACCCAACACTAAACACAGTATTTGAGGTGTGGCCTCACCAGTGCTGAGTACAGGGGAACAATCCCTCCCCTTGTCCATCTGGCCATGCTGTTTCTAATACAAGACCGGATGCTGTTGGCCTTCTTGGCCACCTGGGCACACTGCTGGCTCATATACAGATGGCTGTTGACCCCTACCTGCAGGTCCTTTTCCTCCTGGCAGCTTTCCAGCAACTCTTCCTCAACCCTGTAGTGTTGCGTGGGGTTGTTGTGACCCATGTGCAGGACCTGACACATAGCCTTGTTGAACCTCATATAACTGGCCTTGGCCCATTAATCCAGCCTGACCAGATCGCTCCATAGAGCCTTCCTACCCTCAAGCAGATCAACACTCCCACCCAATGTGGCATCATCTGCAAACTTACTGAGGGTGCACTCAATCCCCTCATGGAAATCATTGATAAAAATGTTAAAGAGAACTGGCCCCACTACTGAGCCCTGGGGAACACTACTTGTGACCATCCATCTAGTTTTAACTCCATTCACCACAACTCTTTGGGCTTGGTCACCCAGACAGTTTTTAACCCAAGAGTACCTTCGTCCAAGCCATGGGCAGCCAGTTCCTCCAGGAGAATGCTGTGGGACACAGCGTCAAATGCTTTACTTAAGTCTAGATAGAAAATATCCACAGTCTTTGCCTCATCTGCTAAGCAGGTCACCTTGTCATACAAGGAGATCAGGTTAGTTAAGCAAGACCTGCTTTTCATAAGTCCATGCTGACTGGGTGTCATTGCCTCATTGTCCTATATGTGCAACTTGGTGTCACTCAACATGACCTGTTCCAAGTTGAAACAGAGCATATTTAAATTTCTCAAATCTCTCAGATGCTTAGATTGTTGATGTATAAAGAGACTCTTATGTTACTCTTCAAAGACTGTAAAGTGATTTCACTGAAGTAAAGATGACAACAAAAAACAAGGAAAGAAGTTTGAATTTTAGTGATTTCTAAGGGAACAACATAGAAGTATGCAAATTCAGTAAGGGTATTTAATGAAAACAGGATGTCCCACTAATCACAATTTTAAAAGAGGTAATTAATGATATCTTATGCAGTTTCTATAATTTCTAGTTCGATAATTCTAACAATTTGGACATTACAATGTTCAAGGTTAGAGTTGATTAGAGGAGAGAAGGGAGAAAGGAGAGAGGAAGGAAGGAAAGGAGGAAGGAAGGATGGATAGATTGGATGAAATAATAAAACAACTTGTTTGATGTCACAGTCCATGTAGTTCGTGAACGAGTAGAATGAGTAGTGGCATAACCCACCATGGCAAAGCAAACCTGAGATACAACTCAACCAAGGCCCCAGACAAACAGTCATTAGCAATCCTGACTGCAGCACAGACACCGGAACCACAACAGGGTGAAGCTCTGAAACTATGTTTTTGTCCCTAGACCTGGGAAAAAATCAGCTGCATTTTGTACTCTGATTAGGGACACGGTTAGTATGAACCTATCCTTACCAGAAGTTTGAGCCAACATGAATGCCTTTGTCTTGCACCTGCCTGCAGGGCTAGGTGTGTGGGAGCATGACTGCCCTGGTGTAGCCAGGTGTCACAACCACGAAGCATTTGGTGCGTGGTGTAGGGGCAGGTGTTAAAGCTGCTGAGATCTGTGAGCAAACTGGCACTTCAGTGCCACAGCTGCCTCTATGGCATTGGGAGACAACGTTTGCACCACTGCTGCTAAAGTAACATTATTAAAATCTTTGTCTGCAACTCAAGCACTAATTTTCATCTCAAAAACTGCATTAATCTGTTAAAAAGGCAGTTCTGAAATTAAAGCTTCTTGAATTACAGAAATGTGAAATATAAATAATTAAATGCATTTACTATTAGAACTCCAAAGCCTTGTAGAAAATGAGAATGAAAATTACGTTCTTCAAGAGAAAATAAAGCAGAATATATTAGAATATAAGAAATAGCTTTACTTGCTTTAAGCAAATGGTTCCAAATAAATGCTGGGGAATAAATACATCTTTACAGGCAGCGTTCTATTGCCTTACTTAAAATAAATATTTCATTAATATGTTTTTCCTCTTTAACAAATATATAAAATAAAATAATTTCTGATTTTTTATCACTAAATATGTGCAAAATTAAACTATAAATCTGCTGGTACTGGGAAAAAAGTGTTTATGGGAGAACTATTTTCAAAGATTAGAACATTAGATAATTTTAAAAATAACTATATTAATCCACTGAAAGAAAAATATACAAGTTTATATTAACAAAAGAGACAGTGTGTTTAAATAATCTGTAATTTTTGAAGTACAAAAAAAAAGTTTTCAGTTTCAGTTTTCATTTTAAAAACAGAACAAACTGTAAAAAGTTATTTTATTAAGCTCATAACTGCAGAGAAATTTTGGAATATCCCAACCAAATATCTCCTTAGGGCTTACAAAGCTAAATGTCAACTCCTCTCCTATCAAAAAAAGTAAACACAAAAAAATCATTCAAGTCCTTATTTTTAATACGTTCTCTTGATTTTCAAATGTAGGAAGGTTACTGGCAAATTTATAACACTAAAAGAACTTTTTAATCTGTCATGTTGAACATGTCTCAGGCAACCTACAAAACTCCTGCTTGTTCTTCTGAAAATACATAAATATTTTATCATAGTTTATAAAGAAAAGTATAGTAATTTGTGTCCAGTATAATGATGTTAATATAGTGAGGTCTAATTACTACTGACTTATCTTGAACTGAGAATGTCTATGAAAAATAGATGTAAGTTCTAACTACTTATTAGGGAATGAACAATGTTAGCTGTATGAAGCAATGTGAATGTCCAATGACAAAGAAAGTAAAAAAACTTTGGTTATTTAACCTGTAAAGTTATATTGAAATTGTTGCAGTACAAATCCAATTGGCAACAAAGCACCACATGACCACTCCTTTACTCCTCCCCTTCATGGTAAGCTAGAGAGAAGAATCAGAAAAAAAGGGTAGAACTTGTGGGTTGAGATAAGGACATTTTAATAGTACAACAAAAGGAGAGAAGAAATAACAACTGTATTACTAATGAAAGAATATACAAAGAAACTGATGTGCAATGCAATTGCTCACCACCCAAAACCCAATGCCCAGCACATTTCCGAACCACAATTCCTCCTGCCTCAGCCAACTCCCCAGTTTATACACTGAGCATGACATCATATGGTATTGGATATCCCCTTGGCTATTTCTGGTCAGCTCTCCCAGCTGTGCCCCCTTCCAGCTTCTTGTGAAAATTAACTCTATTCTAGCCTAACCCAGGACCAAAGTGACAGAATTGGAAAAATAAAAAGCTGTTTTAAATTGCCTTAATTACAGTAAGATAAATTTTCCTCCTTTCTCTCATTTTACTGCCTTTTTATTTTATTCTTTACAAAATCAGGCTTATTTTCTTCTGTTTGCCTGCTTAGGAAGGATGTGTGCATATGCGTGTATGCGTAGCATACCTCTAGGCCTCCTGTGTTAATCCTAAGAGTACTAATTATACAAAATTCTTGTCTGATAAACACACGCTTAAAACATTTGTCTTTTGGATTAGCAGTGTTTTAGTACTGATAAACAGAAACTCTTCCAAGAGTCGTTGACTTCCATATTTTAATTACATTTTACTGTATTGTTTGTCAGTTATGCTAGAAGGATCCTTTCTGAGGCATGAAAACAGTTAGGGAAACAGGCTAATACTGACAGAGTTTTTAAGGATGCACAAAGACGCTGCTGTGAAAGTTGAGGGGTTTTTATCTATCAACATATATCATCATCAATGATTACAGGACAGGAAAGTGTTTAGGCCTAGATTCACTGACTTGAGATTTCAAATGACTTTGTGAATGTGGATTTTCATGAATGCATACATTGTTGAGGTCTTAATAGATTTCTCAGGACAGGCAGAAATTAAAGAGCTGACAAAGACAAAAACTTTCAGTATCACCAAAATTATTCATTTATTTTAATCTCTTCCTTGTTTACAGGTTTATTCTGCATGTGACATCAGGCTTATAATCAATTTCTGATATGACAAGTGTTCATGTACTAACAAACTTTCATAAATACAATATATAAAGTTATGGATTCTGACTTTGCAGCATTAAATAATGGAGGGGAAGAAGGGCTATGAGATTATTTTTTGCAGGGAATATGGGACAGGCAGGAAAACGAGAGAATAACATATACTACCTGTATTACAAGTACACATTTTAGTAGATTGTATAATCTGAAAAGATATTAAAAATAGGAATTTTCTATCCTGACTTTAATTACTGGTAGTTCAAAGGCCTTCATTGAAATGGCTGTCACAGAATGTTAAGCTCTGAAAAACTGTTAGGGAAAAAAAAAGATTTTGGTAAATGTTCTGTAGAGACATATGTTGGGAAAAATGCATTGTGGTATCAAAAAAAAAAATCAATCAATTGAAAGCCTGAAACATGAATCTTGATGTCACTGATAACATACCTCTATTCAGTTTTCTCTTAAAATAAGTTAGGGTTAACTTATCTATAGCTAAATATTTACAATTTGTTTAAGTAATGTTTTCCATGCACTGCTTACAAGCGGTTAGGGGAAGTGTTATTTTTTCTGTTGTTTTTCCACTATAAATGTCAGTAGACTGAACTAACGTGTTTTGTGCTCTTAATAACCTCATCACTACATCATTTCTGCACTTCAAAGAGAAAACACTGCTGTGTTTTCATGGTTTTTGTTTTATTTTTTTCCTGTTTTTATTCACCTTTGTTATCTTTGTGTCCTTTTAATCTCAGCTTTTGCATCTGGTTAAGCATAAGAGTACAAGTGGAACACAGTAATTCTCTGTGGTGGAAATGTTTAATTAAAGCTAATGGAATCCATTCATATTAGGACCTGGTTCAAAGTCTTTACAATGTATTTCATATTTTATTTATTGACTTAGACACTCAAATTACTTTATTACTGCAGCTGAACAATGCTAAAACTATTTCATTAAGTAATATATAATGACTTTGAGATTTTTTACCTAAAAATGTACTGCAAATTCAGAGGTAATCTCATTTTTTTAAAATATCTACCCATTTTTTAGGTAATTTGACTTTCACTTACAGTATCTTAGAAAACATGTCCTTTACAACAATTTTTTTTATTCCAAAACTGTAAAAATTGTACACGATCTATGACCCACAAATGTTTATAATTCATAAAAATCTAATATCAGTTAGTAGGATAAATCTAAAGTACTCAATATGTAACATCTGAAAGTTTTCTAACTTAGTATAAATGAGTGATTTTTGATTTTTATACAGGTAACTTAGAGAACATGGTTCTGTTGTTGTTATTGTTATTAAATATTATGATCCTAATAAAGTCTAAGACTGTATGCTGTAAGTGAATAGAATATTTTGGTCTTATATACAAAACAATTAATGATGACTTAAACTATAATCAATATAGCACTAAATACTTCATTATTCTTTGCCTTCTCACTTAGTAAAATTGGTCCTCAAAATTCAAATTTCTTGTAAAATTCAAATTTATTGTAAAAAATAATAGAATTTAAGAATATCTGCAGCATCACCACCAGAAAAATCTAATATTAGCATGAATATTTTTCCCACTTTCCTAATTCAGTTATTACAATAATATCAATGGAGTTATTAATAATTTTTATTTTTACATTTGGAATTGAAAGTCATTTTCTTCACTGAGAAATTTCCCAGAATACTGTATAATATATCTTTAAAGATCACACTAAGATATATTAGGCTAAAACATTACTTACAACAGGAGTATTGCTGCAGACATGGAGGTAGAAGATCAGAAGATTATTGTCAAGGCAAGACAAAGTTTAAAGATAGAACTAATATTCTATATTAAAACAGATAATACACCTGGAAAAATGAAAACCATTTTTGGTTACAGAAAACTTTCTTCAAAGATGGAAAGTAGACACCTTGAGGAAGATTTCGTGTTTTATTTTTTACTATAGAATGTCGTATATTTAGCTACAAACTTTACCCTGCAACATTTCATAAAGATCATATCTGAGAGGTAGAAATGAACATATTTTAGGGACTATGCTCAGGTATAGGTAAATGATAATGCCAGCAAAAATGCAAGCAATGTGAGCTTCAGTACATCTCTGAATACATGCGTGACAGGGATAATATGAGGAGGGCTTTACTCAGGTGGTTAGTATTGCTTTTGACACTATGCTCCTTCTGCTATCCTGAGTAAGCTAGCATAAGCATGGCAACACGTGCTATTTTCTGACTTTTATTTGATGTGGATAAATAAAATGCCAAGATTACCTTCTAGGTAGACACAACTACAGAAGTAATTTCTCTTTCCAGCTTCCATGTCTGCACTTAAGAGTGAGAGCTCAGGATGGCCTTTGGTTAGGGCATAGTGGCCTCTAGTACCCTGGTACCTGAGAACAGCCATCCTATAACATTTCAGATGGTACAAAGGTCACTTCTGAAGTGGCAGCAATAAGCCAGGCATAGCTTGTAAGTGTACCATAAATGGACCTAAACTGGGCAGTTGTGTTTCAATGCCTGAATTACCCAGTTAGTAAAATCCAGCTTCACATTCAGATAGTTAAATTTAAGTGTACACAACTGTCATAGTTTAGGCTCAGTCAGCAACAAAGAACCACACATCCGCTCACTCACTTCTCTCTCCCCAGTGGGATGAGGAAAAAATGTAATTAAAAGCTCGTAGGTCAGGACGAGGGCACGGAGGGTTCACTCACCAGTTATGGTCATGGGCTAAAGAAAGATTCAACTTGGGGAGAAAATTCAATTTAATCGGTCATCAATCAAAACAGAGTAGGATAAGGAGACACAAAAAGCCAGATCTTAAAAACAAACACCTTCCCTGACCCCTCCCTCCTTCCCAGGCTCAAGCCACCTCACTCCCAATGTCTCTACCTCTTCCCTCCTCAGCGGCGCAGGGGGACAGGGAATGGGGGTGCAGTCAGTTCACCAAAGATTGTCTCTACCGCTCCTTTCTCCTCAGGCAGGGAGGGCTCCTCACACACTTCCCCTGCTCCAGTGCAGGGTCGCTCCCACAGCAGGCAGTCCCTCACAAACTCCTCCGATATGAGTGCTTCCCACGTGGTGCAGCTCCTCAGGAACACACTGATCCAGCATGGGTTGCCCACAGTCTGCCTTGGGAGCAGGCACCTCCCCTGGTGTGGGATCCTCCACAGGCTGCAGGTCCCTCTCTGCTCCATCGGTCCTTCATGGGCTGCTCCACCCCAATCCTCCATGGGCTGCAGGGGCACAGCCTGCCCTCTCCCCGTGGGCTTCATGGGAATCTCTTCTCCAGCCACCTCCTCCACTTCCTTCCTCACTGACTCCCAGTATCTGCAGAGCTGTTTCTCTCACATCCCCCTCCTCCCTCTGCTGCAGTTCTCAAGGACCACTCTTTTGTCCCCTCCTTAAATACGTTATTGCAGAGGTGCATCTATTGACTTTAAATGGCCCAGCCTCAGCCTGAGGTGGGGCCAACTTGGAGCTGGGGCAACATGAAGCAGCTTCTGACAGGGTCCACCCCACCATGTAGTCCTTTCCCCTGCTACGATAGCCCAGCCACACAGACCCAACAACACAACATATGAGTCTAATAATGAATCAGGCATATAGTGGGTTGGAACTCAAGCATTTGTGGTAGTTCTCTGGACTTGCTTGATTGTATTAATGACTTCCAGGAAGTGGCTTGTGGGGCTTAGGTACTGTCAAAGTTTAAAGCTGGGCTGGTTATTAAATGAACAACAGACACTCTTTGTTAACTCCCACCCTTCCCAAAATGGAGGGGAAAGAGAAAAGGCAAAGAGACTTATGGGTTGGAAAAGTTAAAACCAGCTTTAATCTAACTACAAGAATTGTGTATTATAATAATGGGAAAATATGCACAAACCCGATATCAAACTCTCCCCACCACTGATGACAAATATGTCACCCAGACGCTGCAGGGGACACCCCAGGAAAGTCCCAGACTGTACTCTACAGCAGGCAGGAGCTGGATTCAGGATCAAAAGCAGAATAATCAGGTAGAATCCTCCTCACCAGGTAGAGTCCTCCTCAGATGCTTAAGAAAGGAACTGGGTAGAGTCCTCCTTGCCAGGTACATCAATGTTTTCCTATGACAGCAAGCCAGAAGGCATCTTCCTCTATGCTTCTGTGCTGATTTTGGCTGGGACAGAGTTAATTTTCTTCATAGTAGTTAGTACAGGGATATGTTTTGCAGTTGTGGTGAAAACAGCGTTGATAATACAGAGATTTTTTCGTTATTGCTGAGCAGTGCTTACACAGAGTCAAGGTCTTTTCTGCTTCTCACCCCACCCCACCAGTGAGTAGGCTGGGAATGCACAAGAATTTGGGAGGGGACACAGCTGGGATAGCTGACCAACGGGTTATTCCATACCATATAATGACACTCTCAGCATAAGATCTGAGGGAAGAAGGAAAGGGAGGATGTTCAGACTGATGGTTCTTGTCTTCCTAAGTAATCATTACACGTGACGGAGCCCTGCTTTCCTGGAGATGGCTGAACACTTGCCTGCTGATGGGAAGCAGTGAATTAATTCCTTGGGGTTTTTTTGTTTGTGTGCAGGGCTTTTGCTATTAAACTGTCTTTATCTCAACCCACAAGTTTTCTCACTTTTCTATTTCCCACTCCCATCACAATGTGAAGGGAGTGAGAAAGCGGCTTTGTTGGGCTTAATGGCCAGCTGGGGTTAAATCACAACAGTTTCTAAGTAAGAAGGACCTGCTAACAGATTACAATTTAGGACTGCCTACTGTACCATGAATGAAACAGAGAATGGATTTTGAAGAACAATTATTCTCTGGGGAGAAAAAAAAAGAACAGGAAACTAGCCTTTCTGGTTTATTTGAAAGGTCCTCCTAGTTCTGTATTTATATCTGACAGTAGCCAATAGCAAGACAAATATATATTATGTCCTTGAATATTTTTCCAGTCTCCGGTATTTTTTATTTTATTTTATTCAGGGATTTTTCTGAGGCAGAATTGGTTTCTAGGTATTACAGCCCTGAGTTAGTTTTTTACTTACTAAATTATCTGATCAGTTACAAAACTCAACAGAAAATTTCAGCAGAGAGAGCATTTTGTAGCAAAGACTTCCATAGCTTTATTGCTTATTTTGGTGATGAATTGTACACTCAAAAATTCATTCAGGTTATGGGGACTGGAGTATGTTTGCAAGAAGGGGTTTTGCTGAAATGCTTCCACTATGTAAGAAAAAATAAAAGAAAAAAAAGCAAAAAACAGGAAAAATTATCTTTCGCTTCTCATATTCCTGTAACAAAACACCAAAAGGGGAACTACCAGTTCTTCAGTTAATTTTTCATTTAAATGTTTTCCAATTGAGGACACATTTTCAAATATGTTAATGTAATTTTGGACAGATGTGCCTGCTATGTTGTCTTTTCTCCGGTGTTTTCACAGATGGTCATGTTTCATTCCTTGACAAGTTATATTTAATGCTTTTTGGTATTTGATACTTAATGCTTTTACCTTTTTTATTATAATTGATCATTTTGTTTGTCATTCATTCTACTCATGGTGTTTCTGAGAAGAGGTGAGGTGTTATGTAGACCTCAGCATTATTCTCTCATTGCTTCCCATTCATCTTTTTACATGTGTGCTGGAACTTGCTTCGGTGTGTCCTTTTTATGCAAAGTGTATTATACCATGTTTTACATGTATCCCATATATAATGTATCCAAATTGTATAATAAAATAAAGCTTTGCAAAAACATTTAGGATATGGAAAATACTTGTGTCTTTTTCTGTTTAAAATTCAGTAGTCATTACCTTGGATTGGGCTGCTGGAAGCAGCAGATTGAGAAAGGGCTGGGAGAAGCATACCCTAACTCCAGCTCATTTGATTGCTGCTTTTAAAGTCTGGTGCCTGCCGTGGGTCCTGACTACAGTCAGACTGCAGTTGTGCCTTGCCCAGACACGTGCCTCATTGATTCTGGTCCTGGCTGACAGGTACAACTTCCCATTTGTCCTTTAGTCTGCCTCATTACTGAGGACTTACTTGGCCATCACTGGGCTCCTGGTTGGCCCTAGTCACTGTCTCTGTCCCATCATTGCTCCCCTGGCTGGGTATTGTGTGACTGAATCTCTTGGTAAGTCACTGCTTTGATGGCCTCCCTCACCTTCAGCTCTTGATTTCACACTCACTGAAACTTTCTTTCAAAACTTGTAATACAATTTTTCATGTACGTAATTTACACATATATATATCTACTAACTGTGAAGTTAAAGCTACTTACTCATCATGTTTTTCATCTGTTTCATCTCTCATCCAGAAAACAATATGAGATAAATCTGCTGTGAGTTGAATAGATGTGGGCTGAGGTGTCCACAGCTTATATATTCAAAGTTCTTCAGCTAAAACAGTTGCTTGGAAAACAGGTATCTTAAGTCCTCCTCATCTTGGAGAGATGTGAAGCTGTGTCTCAAATAGTGACCTGTGAGGAATCCTGGAAAAAAAATTATTTATTTTGAAAACTAATGCTTTAAAAACAGTTAAATTTCTTATGCAGAATCACTTTAGTATAGTATGAGTATACCTATAAGCTTGGTCTTCAATGCCTATTTCAAGAAATAAATTCCAATCTCTCCAAAGCAATGATGAACTAAATTTAATTAATGATGCACTTTGGATTACAGAAAGATGTCTAGGGCAGAGACTGGGACAGCCATATTCCAGCCATATTTAAACTAGGGTGCATTTTGTCAGTCTGGCATTAGATTTCTGAAAATAGTAGTTCTCGTACATTTTTTACTTATAATGTGTCTTAACATTTGAAGAAAGTTCTTCAACTAATAATCAGGGGAGATAGATATTGATGACCAGTTTTTTTATTAAATTGAAAAGTCAAAAGGAAGGTGAGATTCTACACAGATATTTCTGTAAACAGTCTCCAAAATTATTCATTTCTTTTATTATTCCAAAGTGTTTATCTGTTACATTTCATTAGTTAATTTTCTCCTATTTGGAAATGTCTTTTTAAAGAAAATTGAATAACTTAGTTTATTTGTGGGAATCAATTGCTAACAACAAGGGTTGAATTGGGTAACTTGATGCGCCCTTTTAAACAATTTGCTCATTGCTTCATTTGAAAGTACATTAGAAAATAATATAATATAAAATAATAATATAACATATATGATATATAATATATATATAATATAATATATAATAATATAATATAATAAAATGTCAGCTTCACTTTGATACAAGTCTTTGCAACCCTTTTTAATTTAAGACACTATTTTAAATTCTACCTTACACAAAATTGACAATCTCTCACTGCAGTCTTTCAAGGCACACACTTTACACAAATCATTTTAGTACTCTCAGAGATAAGCTTGCATTTCTAATATACCCGAGTTGCAGAAAGCTGTTTCACAATAATGAAAATCCCACTGAAGAAATTATTTCTGTATTTCAATGTACCTTAATTGCCATTTCCCCATCTGACTTTCTTCACATCAGGAACTTGGGCAGCACTGAATAGGCTCAGGCTGATGAGAGAGAAAACACCAAGAACTTCAGAATACACTCTACCTGCAAAAAT
>VZSC01014762.1:187719-210895 GCA_013398225.1 Steatornis caripensis | reverse complement strand
AAAAAAAAAAAAAAAAAAAATCACTCGTCAAACACCTTTGTATTTACATTGTACCATGTGTTCATGTCACCAGTATGGCCATAACAAATGTTTACATTTAAGACATTTTTTAAATGCAAGAGTAAATGAAGATAATTTATAAAAAAGCTCAAGCAACAGACACATGCAATACATCCCATTGTTTCTGTAGCTGGATTGAAAATTTCCCTCAATTTCACAAAGTCAGCAGCAATTTTTAAAATGTTCTTCAAACTGAAAACTTGAGTAAGGTTGAGATGGGGTTTTTTTATTCCTTAAGAGTGAACCCAATTAGTCATCTTTCACATGCTGCTTTAATTGAAGAAGTTGTTAGTGGGCGTAGAACAAGTCTTTCAAAACAGGATGAACAAAAATAATTCCCCCTCCCTCAGTTACAGAATCACAGACTGGTTGAGGTTGGAAGGGACCTCTGAAGGTCCAAACCCCCTGCTCAAGCACGACTACCTGTAGCCAGCTGCCCAGGACCATGTCCAGGTGGCTTTTGAATACCTCCAAAGTAGGAGATTCCACAATCTCTTTGGGCAACCTGTGCCAGTGCTCGGCCACCCTCACTATAAAGAAGTGTTTCTTGATGTTCAGGTGGACAATTCACTTCTTACAGGTTTAATGACAACACTGTTCATTTGCTTCAATGCTTTCTCATGGCTTAAACACCACTTCTAAGTTTGAGTAGTAGTGTTTACTGGTTTTGTTTTTAAACAGAAGATTCACTGGTAAAGATATTTCAAAATAAGGCTTCACCATAATTTAAGAACCACTAAAGCTAGGCTGCAAGATTTAACCATCTCTAGCTCTCTATAGGAACAAAAGTAACTCTACCTGTCACATTCAGCTTCTGTGTATGAACAAGTCCAAGAACTTGAACGTCTCCATTGTTACTTTTCCTGCAAATACTGGCTCTTTCAGGGCATCCTGTGGGTCCCTCATGTACCCTCTGACAGAGATTCACATAGTACCTATACAGAACATGGTAGACAAAAGTTCTTTAAAAGTAGTGTAGCTTAAACTGAAAAAGTGAGATGTAAATTTTGAATAGTCATGGGAAGCTAGCCAGGTTGAAAGAAATCAAATACTCTAATTAGCTGACATAATAAAGCATGTACTGGGGTTTAGCAGATTACTTCGAACTGTAACTTTCAAGTAAATGACGCCGCGCAAAAAAAAAAACATCATTTACTAGTTCACTAGTTAATTTTGACTTGGGTCAAAACTAGAAATTGGAACAGAGTCAAGAAATGCCCAAAAGTTTTTTCAGCTATAAAGGTTATAGGACTACTCTAAATTCAGCATCTCTTCAGAGATATACCAGTTAAGTTTTATTAGAACAGAGGAACTAGTAGCAAGGCAGCAAATGAAACAATTTTGTTACTCCACAGTTTATCATAAGTTTGGAATTAGATGCTCTCATTCCTTGTCGGTTTATTTCTAATTGCCAAGTGGAGAGGGGGAGCTGGAGATGTTGATGACTTCCTACCATTCGTATTTTCCTCTAAGCTGATACTTAGAGGAATGGGGGGGAAAAAGCCCTACTTAAGCTTTAGAGAACACGTTACGCGCTTGAGTCAAAAGGCAGTAACTAAGTTAAGATTTCTGTTCAGTATGATTAAGAATCAAAAAAATTTGATTTAAACTAGAAAATGACTGTTAAAATAAGCCCTTTAAATAGAAAGCCTTTAAAACACTTAGTTTAGACTTACTCATTCTTTACAAAGGGTTACCAATAGAGGGGAAGGGGTGAGGATGAAGAGAGTAATTATCTGTAATTATTCTCTTCAGATAAAATGAGTTTCTTTCTGGTCTTTTGGTCTATATGCAGTGTTAAGCATCAACAGTTTTAAGACACTGTCAGCAATTTAAGCGGACTCTGAACAGAGACCAAACAGGAGTACTATGCCACATTACAGCTTCAACTACATTCGTTAGCAAGCTGATCCCTGGGAGTTGCTCATTACTTACGAATTCCCCTTGTGGAAAAAGATCCACGATCCCGTCAGGGAAGAGAGCATTCTCAAGTCATAAGTTCTGTGTTTTTGGACAAACTTGCACTCCATCTTCTTGGGAGGACAAACAGCCTGAGTCTTCCATTCAAATGTCACGGCACAGCCAAGCGTCTCACTCAGAAGGTACGGTCTCCCAACACCAGCATTTTCATCACATGTGAAGATAATTGTAGATTCTCTTCTTGCAGTTCCTATAAGAAGGAAGGTTGGGGGAAAAAAAAGAAAGGGAAAAAAATACTTTGCCAGAGGCTTTCAGGCACATACGGATTTTAGTGCAGCAATTTTGCAGTGTCAACAAAAATTTTAATCAAATATTGTTTCAGCAATTCTATTCCCTAGGTTAGCTTTCACACTTTTTAGAAAGTAGTGTTCCTTTCAGAACAACTGATCTCCATCAAAGCAGTCATCACTTAGGACTGGAACACTCATGATCTGAAGGTGTGAACTTTTTATTTCAAAAGCATTTTGCTCACTCGCTTGAGAAAGTCAGGTTTGTCCCATAGATTCCGTGTCTTGCCCACTCCTATCCCTTTACTTCCACTGTATTGCAGCAGAGGTCTTTTGCCCAGCCTGATAACGGCTAACTCTCTGTGTTAGGTCAGATCCTTGCACATGAAGAGCAGGAAGTTCTTACCGTTACCACAAAATCCCCACTTTCCATCTCCCTGGTAGTTTTCAGTTGTAGCACACCATGGTCTATTCTTTTCTTCTGTAATACATTGCTCATAGGTCTTCCCTTTGTACTTGAAGGGCAACACACAAAGCTCTCCCTTTTCAGTCACTGTGAAGGAAAGGTATATTCTCTTAATAACACACAGTAGAGTAACAGGCATATCCATATTCAGGACCATATCCAAAGCCTGTACTTCCAATACTAAAGTCCTAGGCAGAGGCAGAAAACAGGAATACTGAAACATTGAGTCTAAACCCAATTAGAAAACTAGGATGCAGTGTACAATTAACTATGATCATCCCTACAGAAGAGTTGCACTTTCTCTTCTAGGAGATACATATTCATGTTGCAGATTAGTATGGTGCATGTCATTTAATGAAACTACATGTTTCTATTAACATAAGCAAAATCCACATTGCTTCCCTCCTATCACAAAAAAATCTCATATTTTAAGGGTAAAAAAAGCTGACAAGTTTTTACATAAAGAGTGGGTCTGCTTCAATCTCACCTGGAGGGCACCGATCACCTCCTGTATACTGCAAGATGATAGTTTCATCCTGGTGGCTATAGTCCATTTTCATTTCCTTTATGTTTCCAAAAGACGATGCACCACTTTCAGATGTCAGACACACTGCCCCATCTTTGCACTTTCCCTGGGGCAAGTCTGCTGCCTTACTGCATACACCAACATGGTAACTGTGGGATCCAGAAAATACCTGTGTGGACATCCAGAAGCATCACAAACAAGGCTGCCTCAGAGCCTACAGTCAATACTTACAAAGAATCACCCGAGTGCTTTACAAACCAAGTGTCATGCAGTACTTTAATAATGCAGGAGAAAAAGAAGATAACTAATTTTGCAAGTCTGGCCTTCCTTAATATGGCAAAACTGCAGATAAAAGCACACCCACAGGACCAAGCATCAGTTCAACAGAGTTGTTTTCATGTTCTGCCACAGGGGAAGATTTCTCCTTCCTTTCCCCATCAGCATATTCATAAATTTCCCTCTCAAAAACATTAAAAACATAATGTTATTCCCTCTAACATTATTCCCTCTGTCAGAGGCTAAACAAACACCAGCACTGACCACACCTGCAGCACATGCTTCAGTCTCCTCTCACACCCCAGGATGCTTAACAGAAACCCCTGCTTCAGGTTTTAGTTTGGTTGTTTTTGTTTTTTGTTTTTGTTTTTTTTTTTTATAAAGTAAAAATCACACCACTGGAAGGCATTACCTCGAAAGATCTTCCAGAAAGGCTGGTCAGGTTAAAAGTATAGTGTAGCTGTTCATCAGTCACAGAGCACCCTAAAGTTTTCACTTTATCAGGACACACAACTGGAGTTTCCCACTCAAACACAAAACTGCAATCAAGTTTCCTTATCATCTTTGGCTTGCCCTGTTACCAAAAAACACAGTAACGTACATTAGGTTTAAATTTCTGAGAGTGGTGTTGTTCTTTCTGCATTTTTCCCTCCCTCTCCAACAGTCAACCTCAGTTATTACCCAGGCTAGACTTTACCGACTGTGGGAAAAACACCATACCTTCATATTACAACCAGTACCAAAAAAGCTACAAGTGAAGTACATTCCACCTAGCTCCAGAAAACAATCAAAGCAGAAATTGAAGTACACAGGCTTTCTTATTAATTTGGGTCAAGATTTTGATGTTCAGCGCAGTTGCAAGCAGCAACAAAACAGAGCGCTGTGTTTCTCCATGGTAGAGAACATTGAGAAAGTTCACTGAATTAAGGTTTAGAAATGCTGTTTCCTTTGTCATATTTTAAATGAAAATATGAGTATGACTTGTGTAATATTCCAAGCTGCCTAGAGTTTCAACTTATGCCCCGTGTTGATGGAAAAGGGTTCCACCGAGTATCTTCAACAAGCTTTAGTTTGTCAAACATCATACTTAAGTGCTTCTTTACAGTTCGTTAAAGCATTAAAAAAAAAAATCAAAGAGGTGTTAGATTCACACCACCATGCAACCTCAATTTAGTGTTCAGGCGTCAACACAAAATAAAAATATAAGTATCTAATGCAAATTTTTTAAGCTATGTATGATTATGGAAAGGGTTACAACATAGGGGAAACATTTCACAGTAACAGCTTTACAAACAGTTACTCTGGTTCTTCTGTTAGCTTGTGGTACAAGTACAAGCTTTTGGACCCAGCCAAGGTGCAATACAGCATTAAGTTTAACACCAGCAATAAGTTATCGCTACATTACTTCAGTGGAATCTGATCCTTGAAACCATGAGAACCTGCTACTCTCAAGCCTGAAGTTCATGCACTCTAGGAACTTTGGCCTGGTTAAGAACACAAATACTAAGTATATTCCTGGTTGAAACAAGTCCATTCTTACATGCTAGAAACAAATCCTTGATTTAGTTTTCAACAAAGCTAACACTAGTTGCTACCCACTTCCCACTGCAATCCAATATCAACATAAGTTTCATAGATGACTTACCAGACTAGTTCCCTGGCTGCAGTGAAATACAATAAGAGAAGTATAGTTCAATTTGTTGTTTATCTGACAAGGAGTAGTGCTGTTGTAAGTGATGTAAACTTCATTTACTGCCTCATTTAACTTGGGAGGTTCAGTAACACGACCAATATCCTACACAAGCAAAAATATGTATTAAGGAGACATATGGGACACACCTAGATTTCAGATCAGCCCAGAGATTCAGGTCAATTCAGATTCATCCATTTAGTTTACATAGGAGCACAACTATTGCATTTTTGAAAACTGCATTCTATACTTAAAGAACAGTTGTTGTATTTCAACCCTAACAGAACACAAGTTGGGCAGCTCAAAACACTCTTTTATTAAGCTTGACAAAAGCCAGGGAGCTTCTGCATCTTACAGGTAGATTCTTCTTTAAATCATTGTGCCAAAATACGAATACATCACTTTAAAATTTAGTGCGGCATTAACAATGGAGTAAGGTCCCTAGATCAATGTAGAAGTTCATGGAAAACAATCTCAACTTTTTATGTGCATCTTCTATAGCACAGAAACAAGACCTCAAAAGGTAAGAACCTCCATCTCTCAAAGAAATATTACAGACAAGTTAATCAATACTCTGTCACGGGCTTGCTATTCATGCAGCTGTCAAGTTCTTACATGAAAGTACTAAATGCATTTTGGAGCATGCTAGGACATATCCTGCTTCATATTGCAACAGGCTGTCAAGCACGCCATTTCTGTGCCACAGAACGGCAGACTAAGAGGCATTCTGCTTCCGAGTCTCCATATTTGGCACACAGCACTACATGAAAAAAATTCTCCTGCAGTAATTTTTTGTATTTGTCATGGTATGGAATCTTATGACACCCCAAAAAATCGCTGGGGTTCAGGATAGGCAAATACTCCTTCATAGGGAAAAGTAATGACAGGGAATTTTGCAGGGTAGCTTTTAATTTTGCATTCCGTCTCTTTAATCCACTGTCAAGCCTCTGGTTCAAATCAGGTCTCTAAGCAGCGATAATGTTTTAAACTAGCAGGAAAATGCAAGTTTCGGTGATTCCAGGCATAGTACTTACTATTGGCGGTTCATTAACAGGAACCATGCAAACAGCCGCTCCAGGTGGGCAACTGACATCTTTGATAGGATTGAGAGGCTCACAAATGTTGATGTAGAAGTCTGGAGAGACATCTGTCATATCTTCATCCACAAATGCCTCATAATACCCAGTGCGATGGATCAGAGGAGTCAGGTCAATAACAGAACTGCCATTCAATACTGAGCACTTTACCTACAAGAAAGTACATTTCATTGCTCTTACTCTTTTATCACTTGCTTTGATTTATTGACAAAGATCCTATCCTTCATTGGGCCAGAAGTGTGGCTGCACTTAAAAGTTTCAAATTTGATTTAAGTAAAGCAGCATGTGTAACAATTTTTGCTTGTTTATAGATACGAAGCACCTACAAGCCCATATGAAAAACCTCAATCATTTAAACATTCTTATGAAATAGAATCCATATCAGAACAATACCAAGACATAAAGCTCTAGCATGCATACTCCAGCATACATAGTCACCACGTCTTCATAAGATCAGCAGATTGTACGGTTCCTTCCTCTCCCCATCTCCTACATATCATTGAATCATCTCCAATAAACAAATTTGGCTATAACAATACAAAGTTATTGCATTGAAAGTTGATGGCTTGAGCAGTGCATTTCCTCAGAACCTATTTCATGCATTCTTAAAGCGCATAATGTTACTGACAGCATACATGGAATTTGGGAAGTCTATTCTTGTTTAGATACAAGATAAGGAGCAACTAACAAAACTACCATTTAATTTCAGGACAAATAATCATCATTGCTACCTAGCTATCACCACACTGAAATAGCTAGGGTCACTGTGGATACACTGTGAAAAGTCATCCCTGAACAGAATTAATAGGCTAGAAAACACAATGTTTTTAGGCTCTGTTGATTTGTATTGCAGCACGGTACATACTACTGAAGAGGACACCAAAGCTTCGTGTAGCAGCACTCTTACAAAAGAAGGAGTGGACATGTGACAGTTCTTGTCGGGGAAAGGAAAACTGGAAAGTGTTTTTCCTAAATGCGGGAACTATAGTAGTATTGAAACAGCAATGAGGAAGAACAATTTGTCACAGAGAATGATGGTCACACTAGACACAATCAAGGCAGTGAAAAGAACAATTAGGCAGATTCACAAAAGGTAGTGTCCAGGTGTTAAGAAAAAAATCTGAATTCACTCTATAGCTCATTTAGATTTCTGTTCCTACTGCTGGCTTGTACTCTGCACCCACTATTGGTAACAATTTAACTATCTAAAATTAACTAAAGACTAGCTCAAAGTATTGTCTGGAACACCAGTTCACCTACAGTTGACCAAACCATGTTATTACAGCACGTATTATACAGCAGAGACAGATTCTAAATTCATGCTAACAAGGTTTACCAGTTTGTGCACTGCGCAAACTGATCATATACTTGCCTGGCATCTAGTCACTTGCTTAGAAACAAAGACTATCCCCACGCACAGAGATGCTGCCCATNCTCAAAGTATTGTCTGGAACACCAGTTCACCTACAGTTGACCAAACCATGTTATTACAGCACGTATTATACAGCAGAGACAGATTCTAAATTCATGCTAACAAGGTTTACCAGTTTGTGCACTGCGCAAACTGATCATATACTTGCCTGGCATCTAGTCACTTGCTTAGAAACAAAGACTATCCCCACGCATAGAGATGCTGCCCATCCTCAACTCAACCTAAGCTCTGTTGGCCTGGTGCACTGGAGGATCTTAACCATCAGTTTCCAGGATGATGTCCTATGGCTTCCATTTGAGCTGTACAGAAAAGCAGCCAAGTACGTTCCTCAAAGGCGTTACCCTGAAGTGTTAAAAGTTTTAACTTGGCTCACCAGGCAGACTAGAAGTTTGCCAAGTATTGTTTATCCCTGCTGAAAAAGTCAGTAAGAAAAGTATTTGATAACTTCTATACGAACTTGGGTTTTGTACCACAGGAAGAGACCTTTCCCCTCAATGAATTTAAAACATACGCTGCTATTATGCCTAACTCCCCCAGAAATTTAGTCCCACAAGTATTTTCCATAGAAGTAATTCTTACCTCTTCCTCACAAGCCAAGGAAGTATGCCAAGAGAAGTAACTAGTGCATGTCTGTTCATCAAAAGACAGAAACACAGGCTGGCTGTCATCTCCAGCATCGGACTTGCATACAAAGCTAAAATAGCTTTTATGTTTCAGTTCAGGGTCTGCAGGGCAAGGATCTCCATCTTCATAGACAAGCGCTAATACCTGATCTTCATAAGTTAAAGTTTTACTCGGTTTTCCAGCATTAATTGGTTTTGGACCACCAGTGATGCAGACAGCTGAAGTGAAAAAGAAAAATGAACAAAACAGATCAAGTCTGATGTAAATGCCCTTCAAAATTGTATCTTAAAACACGAACAGCAGGAAACTTAAGATTGTACTCTCACTTTAATTTCCCTATGAAGGATAGGCATTTTCACACCATCTGGAGTTGCCATTAAACTGAGCTGAACTGCACTGAAGCAAAGACCAAATATTGTCTTTATACTTCATTAACCAGCAGAACGTACTGCATCTATACACATTTAAGCAATCACAGAACACAGTGTTTGGTTACTGCTTCTCTGAAAACAAGAGATTAACATAAAGTGTCAGCCAGATTATATATAATTTTAAGATGCCTCTTAAAAACCACATCAATCCAGTACCACCTGCTAACTACACAAAAATAATTTTTAATTCACAAGTGATACTCCTATTTTAGTATTTAAGATGCTTAAATATTTTCTCATATTCAATTTGACAGAAGAGCTATCAATTCAACCTGCTAGTTAAGCACCTTAAAATACAAGTCAACTTCTACTGGTGTTTCAGAAGCATACAGAACAGAAAGCTACAAAGAGGGCTGGCAAGGGTTTGAAGTGCAGGCAGAAGGCTCAGTGCAGATGCATTACAGCAATACATCACCACAGAGTAATCTTTGTGCTCAGCTCACTCTAGCTGGAAGCTTATAATTTTTTCCTTTTCACAAGAGCCAAGAGGTGCAGCAGAAGCATCTATATTCCTGCCCTAATGCCCAAAAGAATACTCACCATTCGGACCTAAAGGGATTGGACTAGAATTGAGCTCATGCAATTTTAGGAATTATGTTTGATAGGAATACATCGCTTCATTTTCTAAAAAGAGTTTTAGGATCTTTTCCTAGTCGATTCAGCCACACAGCTGTTCTGTTCACTCCTTCCACGTTTGCAGTAAAGCCTGCACCTTGCATTTTACTGTAAATTTGAGCATAAGCATTTCCTTTGGGAAATGATTACAGTATCAGTCAGCGATTACAGTATCAGAGAGGATAAGATACTTACCAGCTCCATTAGCACATGAACTTTTAGCTTCAGCACAAATGTTCAACTCAATTTTTCTGTTGTGTGAATCACTGATGGTATAGCCTGACTCTCGCTTTAATGATGTCAAATCAAAGAGGTGGCCTGTAGGCAGATCAGGGAATAATTTAATCCTTCTTTTCAGATTCATAATAAAGACATTCATTGTATTAAAAGCTTTCAGTAACTTAATTTAGTAGGAAGGTCAACCAGCCTCTACTTGCCTGCTAGCTTATAAAGGCAAACAGCTACTAATTCATATTAATAATTAGAAGTAAAACTAGTTTCAGAACTATAGACTATTTATGTTCCAAGGAACACTGCAGTACCTTACAAGATATTTCACAGAATCACAGAATGGTAGGGGTTGGAAGGGACCTCTGGAGATCATCCAGTCCAACCCGCCTGCTAAAGCAAGTGCCCCTAGAGCAGGTTGCACAGGAACGCGGCCAGGCGCGTTTTGAGTATCTCCAGGGAAGGAGACTCCACAGCCTCTCTGGACAGCCTGTGCCAGTGCTCTGTGACCCTCAAAATAAAAAAACATTTCTACCCACCAATAAGCTTGTTAGTCACTATCCAAAAGATGCGTCACACTGCCCTTTTCTAATGAAGTCCCTCAAGAATGCAAACGTAATAGCGCTGCTTCCACCATTCTCCTCCAGATACAAAATCCCAAGGTCTCATCCTTACCTGTTGCAGGATTAGTTACTCGGCAGTCATTTTGCACATTGCTTTTAAGAGGACACGCAGCAGCAGTGAACCATAAGAAGGTATATTCACAATCTTCAATGGCCGTTATAAGTTGTGGCTTTGATTCCTAAACATGAAACAGTGGAGAGAGCAACATCTCTACAGAGTGATGCTGTAAGATTTCGGGCCATGAGGTTATCCCTGAAACCTGTAGCTGAGATGAATTTGAATGCCAGTCCTAGGACTTAACAGACCACCACGGTCCAATGAATAGTCACAGTTAAACACTGTGTGGACACAGTGTTTAACTGTGACTATTTCAAATACACAACAGTAGAGAATCATTATCAGGAGCAACAAAATTGATGAGAGGAGAGCTTAAGCCAGCCGAGTTGGGCAACAGAAAATTCATTAGGTGAGGGTAAGACATCTCACCAAATAGAAGAGTACTTAATGGCAAGGCATACAGATGTGCAAGAGCTAAGAACTACACCGCCAACAGCAGTATTTACTACTTGAAACACTTCCCAGCCTGCAACACATTCATCTTCAAGACACAAACAGACAATTTGAAGCTATTACAGATGATAAAATCTGTGCGAGCAGATTGTACAAACAGATCTCTTGAAAACTGCTCAGCATCTGAAGTTCAAGTACTCATAAGCCAGTCTGCCTACAAGACTGGCTCCCATCCAGCTACAGACAATTAGGGAATGGATAAGAACTGCCCACCATTCTCCATATGCATACAGTGGTATGAATAACTCAAAAACATAAAAACCCCACCAGAAGGAGCCTACTTACAATTTTGCTTTCATCACACTTGAGGCGTAATATTGTTGTTTTCTTACGAATTTTATCTGGACACTGCTCCCCATTAATATATTTCAGGATAGAAATACCATTTTCCCACTGGGGACCATCAGCCAATTCCCCGAGACTTGTACATTTTGCACCCTCCACGAGGGAGGCAGCAGCATCAGAAGGACAGGAACCTATACAGATGAACAAAAACCGCGTTATGCCAAATATTATTAAGGCTTACTTGCCTGGAATCAAACTCCACTACTCTACCTCCAGGTATGTCATGGCTGACCTACCTGTAAGCCACTGTCCAAACCTTACTCTTTGGGGCGCTTTTGTTCCAAAAATCACAAGTAGCAGCAACCACCTCACTTCACTCAAGGTCATGCAGAAAGTAGCGGCAGCTACTACTGGGGAAGTAGACTACTACATAGACCGAAAGGCTACAGTCTGTTACCTGGTCTTCCACTGCACAAAACGTGGAGTCAGTCAGAGGATGCCATAGAGAAAATTCTGAAGTTAACATCTTGCACCAAAGGATTAAAATAATCTTTAAGAGCTAAAGCAGACTTTGGATAAGGGTGGAAGAGCTAGAGTGCTGAAGTTATCAAGAGAAGATAAGAACCGCTAGTGAATCTCATCTGCCAAGTAGATGGCAATCAGGCCCGCAATCTACCTGTCCCTCTGGAGCCGAAATCACACATCTGTGTCCACATATGTAGCGTTGTGATTTTTTCACTCTGAACAACCAGCAGTACTGTCCTACCACTTGCCTCCCCTAGTTACAGCAAGAATATATTTTTATTTTGCTCTTACTTGCAGCACCATATGGTATTAAGGGCTTGCAGACATTAATATAGTATTTCTGTGCAGAAGCAGGTAAAACAATTGCCTCCCAATTCTCTCTATGCCGTGCCAGAGACGAAAAGTCATAGAACTTTCCTTCATCATCCCTGTAAGAAAGACAAAGGATTCAAAATAAGAAGCATTTAAAAAAAATTCCCATAACTGTAAGTTACAATTCTTAAGTTACTACAATAACTTCTAACTTAATAACTCTATAAGCAGAGTATCATGCTGGAAAAGAAGTCTGCACCAGACTCATTGCTCCCTACAAACCTCAAATTCAGTAGAGAGATCACTGCACCAGCCATCCCCACATTAACTGTCCACGTGCACACAGCCCTCAGCCAATGCAAGAGTAATTCTGACTTTTCTTTGAAGCATGCAGGCTTTCAGTGCATGGCAAGCACAAATGCACAGTTACAGTGGATTGTTTTACCTAAGAGTATAAACCTATCGTGATGTCGGATGTTAAAACTCTGGGCCAATTATTAGCCACATTTGATTCCACTTATCAAATCCTAATGAGCAAATGATTGTGACAGAAGTAGGTGACATTTTTTCTGGAGCTTTGTTTGGCTGAAGTTCCAAACAGTCAGCAGCCGTATTCTTGTTTAAATTACCTATAGTTAAATAACAACTAGACACTTCTAACAACCTAACAGAGTCAGAGTTCAGCCATCAATAACTGCATACCCAACAGTTCACTCTGATACTAAGCTCATTCCCCATAAGCAGCTCAAAGGAAATATTTTTCTTCAGTTTTAGGAAGTACAAATTGCAAAAGTTACTTAAAATACTGCACTGTCACCGAATGCAACATTAGCCGGTCACTGACTTAAGTCAAAACACAATAGCTGAAGTGGCAGTATTGCACTGAGCTGCAATAAGGCTGTACTTGTTTCTGTCATCACACAACTCCATTTTAAGTTTGCAGAAACAACTTACTTGTAGGAGCACTCAATAGATTTAACAGGTGGGCAAGCATACTGAGTATGCCATTCAAACATGTAGGTGCAGTCTGGAGTTTCCTTCAAAAATACAGGCTGAAAGAACAAAATACAAAAGGAATTTACTTTCTGATTTAGACACACTGAAGCTACCAAAATGTCTCAGTCTTGATTCAAGAAGATCCAGGAGGTTGTGTTTACATATTATCTTAGAGTCACACTGTGCCTGTGACCAGCTGAAAGCATGGCTTCTCCCAAATCTGTTTATTCACATGCACACTTCTTCTAGAAAGGCAGCCACTAGGAGCTTCTGCCTCCTCCATGAAATATGGGGAAGAGCAAAAGTAACTCTAGATACCATTGTTTAAGAAGAGGAAGGAAAGCACAAGTACAGAGATACTAAAAGCAAGTAACCAGTTTATTTTGGTCTGGACATGTAATACCTGCTTTCCTGCAGATTCATCTTCCTACTTTTATTTCTTACAAAGAAATGGCTGTGATTTCTGTGAGAACATCCCTTCCCCAACATCTCCAAGAGCTTTGCTAATGGCAGGCATCCCTTAAAGGAACAATACGCCCCAACTTTCCTGGGGCATGACAAAGGTACCTTCCATAAATAGGAAATTCATAACATTTCTCATTTTTATTACCTCACAGGACCTTTCAATCTGCCTAATCTGTAAATGAGTAGGCAGTCTTGAAGGAAAAGCTAGTTTGTATTCTTCACCTTACCCTTCCACACATTAAGGAGAGGGCAACTCTGGAAGACCGTACATACATGTGTTTTGAAACTGACCTCAGATGTAGTCTTGTCACAGTAGAATAATATGGCAGTTGATCGTTCGTATATTTTATGACATTTTTCTCCATTGGTGTAATTAATCATTATTAAACCATTTTTGAAAGTCAGTTTTTCTGTAAGCAAGCCTAGAAGCAAGGAGTTGAGAAAAGTAAACAGCTAATCCAGTAAATACACGACTGCAGTAATGCCTCTGACAACAGGGTTACACAGGCAGCAATAACGTGCACAATAAAGTACTGACAGAAAGACCTCAACCCTCCTCTAAAACTTCCAACCTAGTCTTTGAATGAGTACTACTCCAGCACAGTAGGGTTGAGCTCATTCCTAATTGTGTGTCAAGATAACTATACGCACAACATTTTATTTGCACATGAAGCAAAACTGGTATGGCGCTTTATCTTGTAAGATGAACAAGATTAGCAAGAACCCCTCTTGCATCACGTAGTAGCTTCAATTACACCCTGGTTAATCTTCCCATTCTCTAAGTTCCTTCAGATCAAGGGCCATACCTGCCACTTTTCTGAAAGTATTGTCCATCTTCTTTACTTGACACGATGACACAGTGTGAGATTCTGGTTTGCAAGATTCTGCTATTTCTCCACAAACTCTGAAGTAGTAGTCATACTCATCTGTACTCACTTTTATGTCTTTATTGGAAAGTGGCTTCAGGTTATAAACATGCCCATACCTTGGATCTTTCACCTGGCAATCCTCTCCTTTAAAGGAAAGTTAAGAATTTAAAATACAATTTAGTATCCATGAGCCATGCCAAATACATACAGGACAATTAAGGTTACGCGCACAGATAAGGCCACAAACATGAGTAGTTGGCACTTCAGGGCAGTGACACTGAAGAACTATTTTAGTCCAGCTAAGCAGCTCGATTCAGGAAGTCACCAATATCTCGAACTATGAGACTAAGCTCTAAATGGAACATTCATTTTCCGACTGCCACTAAAGCAAGATACAAAAGTCACATTGTAGTTCAAAAACTACCTCAAAGCAACCTCACAGGTTCTTCCTTCAGCCATGCTGAAGGTTAAGTACAGAACCAGAGACACTAAGTCCAGCACTTGCTTAATTATCTGGAAAGAACAGCGAGGTCACAAGGCCGAAGCAAAAGTTGTCCTAGATGTCAGTCTTGTATCTTCTTTTAACAGCAATAAAGTTTGCCAAGTTAGGAAATAACTGATAATAGGAAATGTTAACTACAGCTTATGAGTCTTCCAAGATGTATACAGAAAAGGTTTGGGAAAATTCTAGTTTCATCAGTCTAATCAGTTGATACACATCAGTAACTTTGCTGCTGATCAAGTCCTCAGTTTTAAAGTGACCCTTTGCTAAATATTCTGAAGCTTTTAAAAAAACATCAGATTGTATCACATTATTAGGCTCCCCTCAATCATCCAACAAGTTGGTACCAAGTTGAAGACGTTACATCAGTTTCCCTCCCTTCAAAACCACCACTCTTGTCACCGGTGTCCTGCGCAGTAATTGAGTGCTACAGAGAAGTAGTCTGTAAACATTCCTCTTATGCCACATGAGATCACTGGCAGTTTCAATAACATCTAGGACTGTTGCGACAGATCCTTTACAGGAAGTCTGGATCTTTGACGAGGCATTATATGCAAGCTGCAAAACAAAGTCTGCAAGGGCAGAGACAATGCCTGCACACTCAACTTCCCATCTAAGGGCCAACAAGTACCAGAACTAGAATGCAACTCCTTCTTGCATGTCCTGGAGTCAACTAAACTCCGATACTCTCCCCACTGGTCTCTCCCCCATTGTCTAACATGGGTCAAGTTGACAGTATAGCTTCCAGTCTTCTGTGGAGGACAGGGAATGACTTGCCCGGCACAGGACCAACTGCGTTCTCATGAAACCTGATGCTTTTTTAAGACTTTCAAGACACTAGCAAGTCTGCCTGTGATTTACAAAGGTAGGACTATGATCTGTCAGAAACAGCATTATTACTTTACCTTCTTTCCCTAGATAGGGAAGTAGTCTATCATCCTAAATTGTACTTTTAATGCTAGACATGACTCTTTGTTGGCTTAAGCCTCAGAACAGACATCCCTCCACAAGCCAGCACCTTTTACAGGGCAAGAAACATAGCTTCACTAAGTATTTACTTCTTGTACAGATTTATTTGATATTTTAAAGCTCAAATGACGGCACTTACCTTCTGCTTTGTGAACAGGACACGCTGCCAAAGTTCTCCAAACAAATACAAACTCACAGTCATCCTCTCGCTCAAAGACCGGCGATCCCTACACAAAAGGGCCACAGGAAGGAGGCTTACTAACAATTAAATTGCAAGTGTCAAAACATACATGCAGAATCCTTTTCCATTGCAGTTGCACAGCAAGATCTCTATCATCAAATTTCAGCAGCAGAGACGCTTTTGGTAGCTCACAGGATTCCACAACAGAGTTCAGTGTTGTGTTCTACAGGCTCAGGAAAGCAATCGTAAGAAAAGCCTGTATACTAGATATTACTTCTTAGAACCAGTCTCTCCACTCGAAGAGGAATAAACACTGTATTTTGTCATCGTTAAGTCCAATCTCTAAAATTCCCATTAATAGCAATTAGCACAGAAAATTACCATGGTTTGATCGCACTGGAAGATTATACGTGTAGAATAACGTTGCTTATCTTTGCATGTGTCACCATTCAAGTAGATAATGCTTAATGACCCATCAGTAGCAGCCTGTGGGTTTATCTGAATGACTCCAAGGTTCTTGCTTTTATCTGCATATTTCACACAAGATCCTATGGCACCACCTACAGGAAGAAAAACCCTCTATTTTAGTTCAAAGCTTTGACAACTAAAGTTAACTTTATTGTAGAATAACATAATGGAGTAGCTTTAAGAGAGCTTTGAGCATTCAAACAGACTGTCTTAAACTCCTGAGGCAGAACACAACAGAAGTATTTTCATAAATACAGTTAAAGACATTTTGTACCTAAAGCTTTTGAGGAACAGAAGTTACTGAACTGCATTCACCAAAATCTTTAAAACTGCACTACCTTATCTGCTCCCACAGATTGGCAGAAGACTACAGCAACAGGTTAAATAAATCAAACTGGATAGGAGTGCAATATGACATGGCATAAGCTCCTCATTCTGGCCTCATTCAGTTAGGAGGCTTCAACAACATTTAACTTTCCTTTCTTCTTCTTTTTAAAAAAAAAGAAAATAAAATCAAGGATACTGGCAAATACTGCTCTCAATGCATTTTTCCCAAATGCATTGCCACACATCTCAGTTTAAGAGTCCTGATGAGCATTAAGACTGCTCTCAGTTTGAGAGAGTCTGTTTATCATACCCTTCATATACCTCATCCAGGTTTATGCAAGTTCTGTGACTGAAGGGTCAGGATTCAAGAAATCCTACTAAAACAACCAGGGATGTCATTCTGCATCTAAGGCCTTGCATCAGAAGCCACAAGTTAAGAAATGCTTGCCACTTGACTTACCAGGGCATCCGGGCACATAGGGCAGAGGCTTGCAGACATTCAAGAAAAATGTTCGCTTCTTTGCTTCCTTTGAAGTGTCTATAGCAACCCACGGTTCACCCTCTTTGCTCAAGTCACTTAAGTCATACTCATTGCCAGCAGCATCTGAAAGAGATGTAGTACATACAGTAAGCTGAAAGATGACCTATTAGTTACTTGCAGCAGTATTAGGTTTGAAACTATGCAAGTTTCACTAACGAATACACAAAATTCGTAGTAATTTTCAGAATCACATTAGACATCCATTGAGAGAAGGTACGGTTGCCATAAAAAAAGTCACTACATCAAACGTACAGAGTTCCCTTGACAGTTACTTCCAACAAGTAACCACTCCACAATTCACGGGTGCATTTTTCCAGCTGCCAATACTAAATGAACACATTTTATTCAAAGCTGGGCTGAAGTAGCAACCACTCATGATAAGAATTAAAGGTTTTCAAAGCAATTATCTGCTCTCTTGTGTATACCACTATGGTCCACATTATCTTCTTGCTTGTCTTCCTAAGTTAAGCCTGCTTCAACCAGCTTACCTCCTTTCCCTCTCTACAACTTCTATGAATACTTCAAGTCTTACAAATGTCTTCACAACAGGTATTCGTACAGCCCTCCTCTGCAGAAGTTTGATGTTCAGTTAATCCTTCCAACATTCGTTGGACAGAGCCCACCCAAATTCCAGGTACTTACCTGTAACCTGGCAGTCTACAGGAGCAGGAGCACAGGCCAGAGCTGTGTGAAACTCAAAAAAAGTATCATGGATGTTCAGCACACTGTTCATCTCTTCACGCAGAAACTTAAGCTCTCCAGGATAGGAATCATTACAAATGAAAGTCACTGTGAACGTGTCTGATGATCCTGTAAAACAAATACTTATCTGCTGCTGGTTCACTCAGGAATATTTGAATTTAAGTTCAAGCTAACACTTGACTTCAAAATTTCCTAACACTTTCTTATTACTAATTGCTTCAAGGAAAACGCTACCTTATTGTTTGCCGTTTTCTTAACTAAATACACAAAAGCCTTCTTTAGAGACCTGTGCTAAGTTGCCTAGCAGCCACAACTGTCTCTGCAAATAGGAGACCAGAATGCTTCGACACATTTCAAGCGCATAACTACCATCACGGGACTGTGCTTCCTAGGTCTTTGACGTGATATATATGAAGAAACAGAAAAACTATAAAGCATCACGTCAGCTGCACCAACAACCTATAAATTANAACTGTCTCTGCAAATAGGAGACCAGAATGCTTCGACACATTTCAAGCGCATAACTACCATCACGGGACTGTGCTTCCTAGGTCTTTGACGTGATATATATGAAGAAACAGAAAAACTATAAAGCATCACGTCAGCTGTACCAACAACCTATAAATTACAGCACACATAGCAAAGTTTGGGGTTCGCGGGTTTTGTTTGTTTCTAAGAAGTTCAGTGTAATGACTGCAGAACAAATAATACTGATACTATTTAAGCAGCATACGTTAAGTTCTGTTCAGTCCTCTCCACAGCCCACAGAAGTGGTAGAATTATGGTGGGAGTAGTATTTGTCATCAACGTATCCTAGTGTTAGCAAAATGGTAGAAGCTCTCAAAGCAAATAAAAGCTTCATCCCTTGTTTCCCAATACATAGCTGGTACAAAAACATCAGTACTAGGAAAATAAGAGGGATCACCATAGCAATTTGTACAGAGGATGAACATGCAGGGGCATATGAAGTTCCTGAATCCAAAATTCTGTTTTCCTAAAAACCTTTTGTGGTTAAGGTGTCATATGCCTTTCTATGAAAACTCAGTTTCAGTACAGTGCATGTAAAATCCAAAAGCTAGGTAACACATTTTGTATTAGTCTTATCTGTGAAACAGACTTAAATTCATGAAGTAGGTGTACAAGAAGTACTAGACCATTTATTCAAGAAATTCCATATAAGAGTATAAGCTCTCTTATAATGACCTTTCAGATATGAAACAACTTCAGAGAACATTATTCATGAAACTGAAGCTTAAAGCAATTACTTCACTTAAAAAAAGAGCCAGAGTTCATTTAGCTTGTTTTCCCAATTTGACTATCCATTTCTCCATGTGAGGAGCAAAATTTTTAATCTACTCAGTAAGAAAAAAATCCTGTACTGTATTTGATCTCTTTCAAGGAGTTTTGAAATGCACATGTATTACCGAAAACTGAGACATTACCATTCTACATGATTTGATTTCTCCCTAAAATTTTCATATGAACCGGCCTGTTTAAATAACTAACACCAAGCCTGGTTGGTTTCAGTACACGAACAAAGGAAGGAACGAAGACCATTCACAGAAAGTCTGTAGAATATCAGCATCCATCTCCACCACATAGTTCTTGAACTCACCAGATTGCATACGAAGAGGACCTCTGTAGGTAAGAGTTAGAAACCCTTCACCAGACAGATACACGCTTTTGTCCAATTCCACCAGCCTCACCGATGTTAGATTTTCTGCTTCGCATCCAGCAGCTATTTTGCCATTGATTTTACCGCAGTCTGGCATAGGTCCACAAATGTTCAGCTAGAAGTTTTGAAAAACATGTGGACATACACAGTATTAATTCCATCAGAAATATTAGGTCCACATAGCCATTTCTACATCGGTAGAACTCATATGTCAAGAACTAATTTCAACAGCATGAAACATCTGTCATTTACAGACTGGAAGACAACCAACTATAAATACAGGAACAATATCCTCAATCTTCAGCTTACAGGGTCCATAAATCCTCCCCACTAGAAGTACAGGATGTGGCTTAGCAAGTTTATTCTTAGACTAAAAAACAACATGGTAGTATCTGTGGACAGTCTAGGACTACTGACACATGCAAATCGCATTAAGAACACTCACATGGCCAGATTAAATCCCTTTCTAGGCTTCCAATGTCCACTTCTTCAGCACCAGCAGATAAATTGGTAGTACACAACAGAGTCCATAACTGGAAAACCATGCATAGCCTTGAAAGTATGGCCACCTTATGTGGGCTAAGAACTAGAACTTCAATGCTTTTAAGACCGTCTGAGACAAATCAAGTTATCTTCCATTCCTCCCATTAAGAACAGTACTTTCCTGTCAACTCAAATTTCGTAAGAGGAGAGTCAAAGCTCCGTTTGCTAGCTAAGCAAGACTGGAAAAATGCAACAACAGCATCCATAAGCAACAGACCTGTAGAGTCAGAATCCTTACCAAGAACTTCTTCCCAATACCAGTAGCCATATAGCCTTTTCCAGAAGCTAAAGGCTGCAGATTGAAGAGAAAGCCAGTGTTTGGATCTCGCACAGAGCAAGACTGAAAAAAAAAAAAAAGAAAAAAGAAATTATGACAGCATTATTTTCTCCTTCTGTGTTTCTTCCGTTTAAGTTTTACCTCTAACTTGTTTAAAGGGTCAAAGTAGCGATTTACACATATTCCTAGCCTGCGTACCAATCATCAACTTAATTTGGACAACCAGAATACAGCTCTGGCAGTAGCAGCACTTCATTCAATTCTTTTGCACAGTTGTTCATGGACACCAGCCTCATAACAACATATCAAACTGCAATTTAACAGATGACATCTATCAGGTTAGCTAAGAGCAAGAAAATTTTAACTGAGGGTTGTTTTCACACTAACATATTTAAGTTGAGACCTATAAAGTAGAAGCAACTGAGTAGCTCGGTGTAAAAAAACAAAGCCTCATGTGATGATCTGTAGACAAACAAGGACATTATATATCCTTACATATAAACTTCTAAGGGAATGAAACATTCAGTGCCACAGCAAGTAAGTTGTTCTCAAGAGAGAGCACTTAAACACTCTGGTCAGAAGCTATGCATTTCAGGAACACTTGAAGATTAAAGCAGTATCACCAGGCTCCACCATGACCAACTTCAGACTTCACTGTAGTTAGTTTTCTCCAAGAGTAATTTAAACACAGCAACAAGGAGTGCTAGGAAAAAAAAAATTCATATATTGAGACTATGAATACAATTACTTCCTACTTTCTCACCTGAGAATCATCTTTTGTTTCCTTGATTGGACAAGCAGCCTCAGTTTCCCATATGAACGTGGCCACACATTCCTGAATAGCTATAAACCGTGGGCTGCTACTCTGGAAACAGATTGCAGATAGATCAGAATAAGCGTAACAGCCAACACCTTCTCAGGTTTGAGATTCCAGTTTATGAGAAACCATCAGGTTCTTCTAAAAGACTTCGCTACAAATGCACAGAACTCCTATCCTGCCTGCTTCCCTCTCCCCTATTTATTTTGAAGGTCACCACCTAAACTTTGTCACTTAGCACATCATTAAGCTTTAGCAAGTAACTGAATCTGACGTCCAAATATTCAAATTAAATACTGAATCTAGACATGCATAACCAGACCTTGTCTCAGTCTAAGCTTTGAAGAGTTCTGGGGTATAATGCATAGTCCACTATTTTTTTAAAGAAGGTAAAAATCAAGCAACACAAAACTCTTAGCTGGGGTAAGAAGGTACCAAGAGTATTAGTTATACATACTACATTTCAGTGTTTTCAGGCAAAAGCAAAGCAGTTCATAACTGCTCCAAGTCACAGATTTTTACCACCCTTCTTGGGCTGAAGATCATGTGAGCAAGGGGAGTAAAACCTGCAGATTTCACAAACCAGCAAGAACACGTCTAGTAGAGTTTCAGTCTAATGATCCCCTCAGTCTAAACTTCAGTATGTGGAGTTACATCAGCAAAAGCTTTATAAATTTAAGAACTCCTCTAGAATTAACAAGCTACAAACCCTGAGCATATACTTCACAATACTCTTTCTTTTAAGATAGTCTGCAATATTTGCATATATAATTCCTCAGCCTTAAGTCCTCGTGTATTTTTCATGCTAATTAGACTAGTCTGAAATGTCACTGTCCACTGAGGCTGTTCATTTTTAGCTAGTTCTTGCTTATGATAGAATACTCAGTCTGAGCCACATGCTTCTCTAGCATCTAAGCCAGCTTTGCTTTTACATCTCTATTTTAAGTCCTCAAGAAAGTCTCCCTTGTCATGAATCTGCTATACACTATACGTCTTCATGTAACTTCATGTTATATGATGGAAAACCTACTATAATGAAGCAACAACTGGAAGATCATTTGTCCTTACAAGAGTGCCCTTGGAACAGATGAAGTGGATGGTGGTGGTATAAGTAGTTTTCTTTCCATCAGCATCAGTGCACACGGAGCCATTTGCATAGGTTAGAAAAACGTGTCCAGGTCTTTCAACTACTAGTTCTTTGCTGGCAACACCAAGATTACTAACAGAGGTGACTTCAGAGTAAGAAGCCTGGAAATAAAGAAAAGTATGTCAGCAACTCTAAACTCAAGTGAGGAGTTATACAGTAAAAAAGAAGAAAACACCTACCACAATAAACTTGTATATAGAAGGTTATCTTGAGAGTTTTGAAGATAATAAAGGTGTAGAGATCCCTCTACATTTCTCCTCTATTCTGTACTTAAGTTTCACATATTTAACAGACAAGCTCCACAAGCAGGCGTGGCCTGGTTTTTTGTTGTTTTTATTTTCAGTACAATAACGTGCCTGTAGTGCCTCGCAACAGCCATCCTCATCTCACCAGCTACACAGCTCAGGAATTCACAGGGAGGCCTACACCTCATGCACAGCAAGTGGGATTTAATTTGTACAGCTCTTTAAAACACAGTATGTGGAAGCCTCCAAGCATTCTTAGAATTGACCTTGGGGATCTGCCATGCTTAGTAAAAAAAAGCACTAGCAGAAACCAAGTATTAGAAGCACAGTAAGTGCTACTACCAAGGTCCAAATTAACCTCTGCTTCTGCAAGATAACTGCTGTTTCCTATTTAAGAAATGATTTCAAGTTAGCAACAGCAACGAACAGAATAATACACCTCCAAAGCAGTTCTGTCTGCAAAGACTTCAACTTTTTTTTTTTT
>VZSC01014762.1:157412-187596 GCA_013398225.1 Steatornis caripensis | reverse complement strand
TCAACTTTTTTTTTTTTGGGGGGGGGGGGGGCTTTTTTTTTTTCCCCTTAACACCACTGCATTTAGGTTGACCCAATGTGCTCACTTTTTACTCCAGTGTCTTCAGCAAGGAAGTAACAAAGTCCTAATGTGAATCCATGTGTAAAGTAAGCAGCCTTACACAACAATGACTAATGCAAGCACAGGGAACTAATAATATTTCGCTCAAGTGCCATGATGGTGACGTACAGATTCAGTCAGTCTCTCTTCAACAGTATGGAGGGAAGGTGTTCTCTCCGTTTTACAGAAGGAATTAGGACAGGTTGGTGAGGCTCAAGTTCAACTTTCCCTACAGCTTTGAGTAGCGCTGAAGCCAGGCCCTGGGCAAAGTGTCCATCCAGCTTGTCAGCACGAACAGTCCCATGATAAATTGTTACACTTCAGCAATATACAGAAGTAGAAGTCCACCACCTCTTTTTTTTTTTTTGCTTGGCAACTTCTGCCTAATCTAATCCTTAAAGTAAAAGACAGTTCGGAGGGGGGTGACAAAGAATTTCTAAACACACTTCTTCTACAGTTCAATCTAAAACAAGCCAGAAGCAACACAGAATATCCACAATAGCAGCCTGTTGCTAAAGCAATACTAGTGGTCTCTGAGACCATAGCAGTTTACACAGAGGAGATGCAGTTTGTCTGCCTCTGCAGCACAGGATAAAGAATCATCTATGCCAAACACAACATTGGTACACTTGTAAAAATTTAAGCTCTGGTCTTTGAAGAGGTAGACAGAAGGTCTACCATTCTACAGTGATCATGCCAATATTACAGACACACAGAATACCACTGTTTTTGCACACTGAATCCAGAATTCACATGCCTATCTTGCATACGCCTCAATGTGACTCACTTGGCAAACCAGCTTTAAGTTGGGATGGAAAGGCTACTCACGTGGTCATGCCGATATTCCATCTGACACACAGATGCTCGCCGGTCACATTCTGGGACAGCAATCAGTGGTCGACAGACATTTATGTAGTACTTCTTGCGCTCACTTGGTCTTGAATTATCCATGGCATACCAGTTTTCACCTCTCTTCTCAGATTTTGCTAAGCTGAGCAGGAAGAAAAAGTTCTATGGTAAGAACACACATTCTTCATAGATTTTCTCTAGCTTTCTTGGTCAGTCTCAAGAAACAAAGCAACCATAAGGCATTTCAGAATAACTTTTTCCCCTCATTTTTAAGTGTTACAATTAAAAATAATACTCCTAGGAAGCAGAGCACAGTTGACGAAGTAGTAAGTTTTTATTAAGCAAAACCATCCCAAAAACTCAACTTACATCTTAGGAGCCAAGTCAATACACTAGAGGGAAATACTGTCTTCATTTCAAGATACTTGCAGTTAAGACTGTCACAACAGATGAAGTTTCTAGTGTTGTCTACACAAGAAACCAACTTCATCCAGTGCTAAGCTATCCGCCAGAACACTAAACTAGAACAGTCAAGTTACGCTGTATGTGTCACTTTCCTACCTTGACAAGTCATATTGGTCCATGGTGTTGGGATCAGTCACAACACATTCCAGTGGCATTTCAGGACAAGCATATTCAGTATACCACCTGAAGTTGTAGGTATAGTTATCTTCTATCTGTAAAACAGCAGAATAGGCTTTCCACACAGAATACTTTGCAACTCACAGCTACTCCTTTATATGTTATGCTTGTTATTTCCCCTTGGTTTTCAGCTATACCTTCTCAGACCGATTTGTATAGGTATATTTTGTTATAGATCTTGTTGTTTGCTGTGTCACCAAAAACACTTCCCAAAAATCACAGAACCAGAGCAATTAGAGCAATGGAACTGCTGTCTGCTGGTACCAACAGTCCTACCGCTTGTTACTTCTCAGCCAGTTTGGGTTTTTTCAGCTAGAAATACAAGATGATCAAAAGTACAGTAATTACATGGCCAAGAGACTAGAGAAGACTGAAGTAAGAACTTGGATACAGGTGAACAGCTTACTGTTCAGTGGTCAAGACAAGCTTTACGGCTGCAACAAGAGGCAGATACACCAAGAGAAATAACTATTTCGCTTAGTTTGTTTTATAGATACTGGGCATCTCCATCCATGAATCTCTGCTTGCACTGGCCTAGCAGCAATTATTGTCAGGATTTTGAGATAGAGATCCTTCCCTTTATACGCAATTTCTTACCTGATATTCAGGCTGACCTATTCCAGCCTGACGGTCACACAGGAAAGTTATAAGGGTAGATCGCTGTGTTTTCTTCTCATCATTGTATGCTGTACCATTTTTGTAGGTCAACTGAATTAGACCATCATAATATGAAAGTTTGGAACTGGGCAGCCCAAGACTCCAAAACTGATTCTTACTAGAAAAGAAGAAGTGGGCTTTGAGACTGAACAGAATGCAAAATTAATTCTCTCTTCAAGAAACAAGTAGTAAGCACACAGGTAAGTTTATAGGAGACACCATAATAACACAAAAGAATTCAGTAAGGTTGACTAGATATAAGTGAGCTAGGATGACTAGAATGCTGCCAAAAGGAAACTTAAAACATGAACAGGTGTCCTTCTTTGGAAAGGAAAGGAAGTTGTACCTTGCTTATATATCTAGAAAACTTTAACACTCCATTCTCTAGAGGAGTGTCAGAAATATCGAGTTCCCATTCTCCGGAGTAGATATTCAAACTGCAGACACCCTAATGCTGGGCTCAAATTGGCTTCATGCAGATACATGGGGACAGTGAAGACCTAGCACTACACAGCAAGTCTTCTCACTCAGGGAAGAAAACTGCCTTCACACACTCTTAGCTTGGTACAAGCTTTGGTTCAGGAAGGTTTCCTTACACTGACTTAACATTGGCTCTATTAGGCCTGGCCTGACCACCTTTCCCCTGAAAAACGCTTTTAGTCTCTGCAGTGAACTCTCTGTGGCTGGAGAGTAACTCAGAGCCAACTCAAGCACAGCTGCATGTCTTTGCACTGCACCACATCTCTGGCAATAGGCTGACTTGGAACTTGAAGTGTACAGACACTCAGACATAGCTTGTAGAAGCTAACAGCAATGATGCTGTTAGAGTAGCAGTATGCACTGGGACTGTGCCTGCGCAGCACTTTTAGTAATGAAATACGGTGCAACACTCAAGCTCTGGGCTCCTTCTCTGCGTAAGGTAGCCACTACTCATCCTGAGCGCAGCAGTCCTTCTTTATGCCAGCTCCTGGAATTCAGCTGACCCTGAATCCAAATTGAGGGTTGGCTTAATACAGCCGCAGCAGTTAACCTACAGCTTACAGTCCCTATGGGAAACATAAGGGGGAGCAATGGACACACTCATTCAATTGCAAAAGTTAGCTTAAGCAAGACTACACCTGTGTGCACTTTGCTTGAAACAGCTGGCAGCATAATTACTGTGCTACCAAATAATATTTTACATGCAGATTACCTGAATCTATTACAGGCAGCACAGTAATTATTTTACATGCAAATTGTTCACTGATACACACAGACAATACATCATGCAACAAGAGATCTTCTACCACAGACAACAGAACTAGCTACTCACCTTTGTGTTACTTGGCATGCTGCTGATTTTGTGTGACACAACTCATCCGGCACACTGCCACAGATGTTTATGTAAAACAAGTATTCAGTAGTATTAACTATATATTGCCCATTTCTCTTGGCCAGAGGTGATAAATCAAAAGAGAAGCCTAATTGGAAAGGAATAAAATTTAACAGTTTAATTTTTTTCCTGCCGTCTCTCAGAGGTTTTGATTCTAGTCATACAGCTAGCTCACTTACCCCCCGAATAAGTCTCCTTCCATGTAATTATTGTTCCAGAAACAATCTAGACAGACTGAAAGCATGTTTTCTTATACAGAGATACTTACTACAGTAAAATGAACGTTACACCTATTTTCCTACACACACACACACACACACACACACTAGTAGAATATTAAGCTCATGCTGTTCTGATTTTCCACGCACACGTGCTTAAAACTGCTGTGCTTAAACGTTGCGAGCGCTTAGACTTAGGCTGGACTCACTTTGTTCTTGCGCGTCAAAAGGACTCAGCATTGTGACACAAGTTCTATCCCTCACGACCTTTCAATTTGCTAAACATAAATACATACCTGCCTGAGGATCAGAGACTTGACAGTTATCTCCTTCAGTTTTAGACAGGACACACGCAGCAGCAGTATACCAATCAAATGCGTATGAACACACACCCTCAGACATCAAGATTGGAGCACTTTCTAGATCACCTGGTATCACAAGAGCAATGTGTTACACATACAGACCCTCCGGCTGCCAAAAGGAGCTATGAATTTGAGCCTAGAAACACTAATACCTCCCCCAACAGCAGATCGACATTAACTGCTAAAGCACCTCTCCTCTGAAAATTAAGACTAAATCGAACAAAAAATCCTTTACACAAATTATTTGCATGCTCCTCCCCAGAATAAAAGCTTAGCCCAGAGGTGAAGATGCACTGCTCAGTCTGTTCCTGAGTACTATCACACACTTTGAAAAAATGCTTGCTTTGATATACTACAAAGCAAAAGCTTTATTAGGAAATAGCACATAACCTGACCCTAACAGCCAGCACACTTGGAGGATTCAGCTTCCTCAGGCTGAGGTAGAGGAATACAGGTTTTCTACCTCCCTGGGAGATGGTTAAACTAGTGGACTATTATATGGAGATGAACATCAGTATCTTCTGTAAATGCTTCTGCTTTTCGTAAACTGCAAGCAGTTCAGATGCAAAACATACTTATTGAAAAGAAGGCTGAAGTGTCTGATCTCAGTTAAGAATAAGTCTTTCCCATCAAGACAGTCTAGGGATAGAAAGTGCTTTGTATAGCTTCCAGGTATCTGTGGAGCTTTAAACATCTAAAAATACTTTCATCATGTTTGGGAGAATCTTAGTTCAAGAGACTTAATCAAGGGTCTTTAAAGAGTACTTGTATAAAAGATGAAGAGAGCTAAATACCTGCAATTACACTGCTATCATCCTAGTAAACAAACTACAATGCTTCAGCTTTTGCACAGAAGGAAATAAAAGACAAAGCACATTTAGCATTCATGCCTGGTCATATTAAATGACCTCCAGTTTTTAACTGGATCAGAGAACAGGGTGTGGATATTCTCACCTGGTCTGCACACTAGAGTGATGACAGTTTTGATTTTTTTGTTAACACCACAGCTGTCTCCATTTGAATAGGTAAGTTGAATATTTTCTCCGACCTTTTTAGGAGAAGATAGAAATGTTCCAAGATTCTTACTCTTGTTTTGTTTATCTGTAAATACAGTAAATACATCACTTTTGTTTCCCTGTAAAGAAGTGAAGTTTACCGTATTAAAAGAATATTAACTAACAAAATGGACAGTCTTAAGAAAACATATGATTAGGAGTTTGGTTTTAACCTCACCAAAACCATGCTACAAAGCCCGGAGGAGAGTATAACACCATTTTTTAGTTAGAAAAGGCTACTTGCATCATTTCTTCTAGGGTCTTTGGGAGCGCAAGAGAAACATGCTCCTAACTTCTGTTTCCTCAAAAAACTGAAGGCACTCAGGGCAGTCAATTCCATTTGCATAGGAAGTGCTAAGCCTTCAGAGCCTAAAAAAAAACCACCACAAACAAACCAACCAACCAGACTCACCTACAGCACAAATTGCGGCATCATCTGGGCAGCTGGAAGCTCCTCCTTTCTTCAGCACTTTATGGCAGACATTGATGTAATAGTGCTTCCTCCCTACCTCCGAAAAGCTACTGTCCAAAGCTTCCCAGTTCTGGGCTAACTCTGAAATACAGGGGGTCATTAAGAACAAGTCATCTGGCTTACTTGTTCTAGCCTCACCATGTCAAAATGCCTTTTATGATAAAAAAGGACCCATGTTTAAAACGACTTAATATGACAGCAACCAAGCAGAGATGGATATGGCTATTTTCATAGGGCACTCACTCCTTCAGGGATGAGGGAAGTGAACATCAGTACCCCAGAAATTCACTAAGAAAAGCAAAAGCTGATTAATGTTCAGCTAAAAAATTGCACTAGAGATGACATGTAAACTCAGGACAAAAGTAACTGAAAGTTAGTTTTCATTGCCATACCTGANGGAAGTGAACATCAGTACCCCAGAAATTCACTAAGAAAAGCAAAAGCTGATTAATGTTCAGCTAAAAAATTGCACTAGAGATGACATGTAAACTCAGGACAAAAGTAACTGAAAGTTAGCTTTCATTGCCATACCTGAACTGCGGATCAGAGGTGACAAGTCATAGTGTTTTCTCTTATCAGCAACTCTGCAAAGGAGATCTTCTTTCTCTTTAACACACGCATGTTTTGTATCCCAAGTAAAAAAATACGTGCAGTCCATTTCACCAGTAAACACTGGAGTTCCTCTACCATCATTACCTTAACATTGAAGACGAATAAACAGATGTTAGGTTTCCATTGGGGAAGGGGAGAAAAGCAAGGAGACTTGAGGACTAGCAAATGAACAAGGAAGATAAAAATCTTTTTGCAGCACACGACTTGCATTTGTGATTTGGGTTTTGTTTTGTTTTGTTTTCTACTACTGACTACGAAACAAGGCTCTCCTACAGCTCCATATTCTTGATCATCAGTATAAATTTAGAATAGCAGTGCTAGTACACAGCACAAAACAATCCTGCCAGCTATAGAAATCAGTGCTTACCCTAACAATATTTATTCCTTGTATTAGCTGTGGCTCAAAGCATGCATTCCTTTGAACATAGAGTCTACTAGCAAGCACGGAAGTCAAACTCTAACAAGCTGTGATGACTCTGCTCNAACAATCCTGCCAGCTATAGAAATCAGTGCTTACCCTAACAATATTTATTCCTTGTATTAGCTGTGGCTCAAAGCATGCATTCCTTTGAACATAGAGTCTACTAGCAAGCACAGAAGTCAAACTCTGAGCAGAGTCATCACAGCTTGTTAAACTCACCTGCTGTTTCATTGCACTCAAAGTTTATGACAGTCATTCTCTGAAAGCCGGAACTACATGCATCCCCATTCGGATAAATTAAAGTGAGATCCCCATCAGAATATCTGAATAAAAAGTCAGTTTTAGATAGAAACATAGGATCAGACACAACCATGCAGTGTTCCTCTCATAACAAAAGCCACACTCTTGTTTACTGAACAATTCTCTCACTCAAATGGAAAACAAACTTACTTGCTCAACCTCACTACTGACATTTCTACTGCAAAGGCTTGCATTTGCTCATTTTTCTGGTTATTTTTCATGAATTTGTATGAAGTTTAAAGAACACTCTAGAGCTATTCCAGCTTTGAATAGAATAGAGTATCTGTGCTTTCAGTTAGAATAGACTATTTCAGTTGGAAGGGACCTACAACGATCATCCAGTCCAACTGCCTGACCACTGCAGGGCTGACCAAGTTAAAGTATGTTGTCAAGGGCATTGTCCAAATGCCTCTTAAACACTGACAAGCTTGGGGCATTGACCACCTGTCCAAGAAGCCGGTCCCAGTGTTCGACCACCCTCTGGGTAAAAAAATGCTTCCTAATGTCAAATCTAAACTCCTCCTAGCACAGCTTTGAACCATTCCCATGCATCCTATCACTGGATCCCAGGGAGAACAGATGAGCACCTCCTTCTCCACTTCCCCTCTGCAGGAAGCTGTAGAGAACAACCAGGTCACCCCTCAGCCTCCTTTTCTCTGAAGGTGGAGTATCTGTTCCCCATTAGTTTATTGCATTGCTATTTTTGCAGGCGGAAGCAATCATACTTCCTGGAAGATCGCTCTGACAAGCCTGTCATGTGCTTACAGACAGAATGGAGGACCATATATCTCTGCTTTGCAATCTCATGCAAACCATTGTCCCAGTATGCCACTTGGGAATCTCGGAATTCTTAAAAAAAAAAAAAGAATCACAAAATCCTAGACTTCAGTACTCTCGGACATGATTAATGCATGCTCTTGCAAAGGAAGCAGAGATGCCCTCTTGTTGAGGACAGCTTCTAAAACATCCAATCCTGATGCCACTTTACATGCAAAAATGGAGGAGGGCAAGAGGCGACACAGCACAATCAGCAGTTCTGACACCAAAGTTGAAAGTTTCTTCCCTGTCTAGGCAATAGCCTCTACCAACCCCATCTGCTCCTTCATTTGCTAATGCTATCCTGGTATACTGTCAAAGTTTTTCTATACAAAGCTGAGCAAAAATACTTGCGTTTTGTATCAGATATTGCTTACATGACAAGTAAAAGCATCAAATTAGGAAACAAAGATCAGTCATTCAGACAAGATAAGAGGGCTAAAGAGCCTTTACACACCTTAGGGTTTGGTTCTCAAATCTTCCTGCCACTTTTTGCTGGTTATTTGAAGATTTTACTTGGCAAGATGAAGTGTATCCTGTGCTGTCCTTGCAGTTACCTGCAGTGGTTTTCCCACATACATTCAAGTAATAGTAATACTCCTCTTTGTCATCTTTGGCTAAATATGGCATGACATAATCTGAATGAATAAGAAAAATAAGTGTTCTAAAACAGACGTAAGAAACCGAAAATCTATAGAGAACATTTTTCCTGTCTCCAAACATGGAACTGGAAAAGTGGCTAGTCACACCACAAAAGAAAAATAGTGAGCTTACCTGGAATTTGAGTAAGTGGTCTTAAATCAATGGAGATATCATGCTGCTCACTAGTCAGAAGACAGTTTTTACTCTCTAGGTAATCCCTGTGACAGGCATACTCAGTAACCCACTCAATTTCATATCGGCAATTTGTTTTTGCTGTGAGTTTGGGACCTGCACTCTGATACAAAAGTGAACAGAATTTAAATTGCAGATAGAGAGATTTATTTGAAATACAATCTTTACAGCAATCGTATCGCATTCATTTAGGGTCAGTAATAACTAACTTCACCTGTAAATTGCTTAACAGCTGCAAACATTGTCTGTGGCCTCTCAGAAATAGGTGTTGAGAAGAAAGTAAAACAGCTCTTACTAATGATGTGGCAAACTAGAAGTCTAAACAGAGGTGAAGTATCAGGCATCAGCAGAAGGTCAGCAGCAGTAACAGTACATTGAACAGCACTTTTTCTTAACATGTTGGCAAAAGCAGTGACACATGAGCCCAAATTCATAAGTAAAGCTTGGATTGTGTTTGCCTCAGAGGAAGGGAGCAGAGACCAAGTGTTTCCCAAAGGCAAAGCAGCCTCCTAGACACCGGTGTTCTAGCAACTTTGATTCCCTCAGTCCAAATCAAAACTGAAAGACGTTTGAGAATTCTTTAGCCAACACTTTCGTCAGATGTATTGTGTTTAGTGAAATATTTTTGCATCTCAAGGAGTAGGGGTAGCCTTGTGTTTCCTGACATTGAAGTGAAACATTTAGAAGCTCACCTTGTTTCATAAACCTGTATTTCTGCCACTCACTAACACAACAGGCAGATACACAGGTAAAGTATCTGACAAGTTACAGGCACACGTAACGTTAGCAATACTATTCATACTAAATTGCGTGTAGCTGTAGTGGGGTATTACAAAGTGACAGCAAAGAAAGGCCTACAGTTTCTTTCTGCAGCGATGAGGATAAAGTATGGTACCTATCTAGGTCAGATGAGAGGCAATACATTAAACCAAAAGTTAGCCAGATGAGAGTTCCTCCATCACTAAACTGCAATGAAAAGCATCATGAGATTAAATGGCAGAGCACTAGCAACAGCCACTTTAGCCCAATTTAAGGAGTGTGGGTGGCAGAGATTACCTGGCATCCCATCAAAGTGATCATCACACTGCACTGAAGCTAGGCTAAAGCTGTCCTGCAAAGACTGAGCTGCTGCTTAACACTACAGCTTTTACTTTCAGGGAATAGGAGTTCTTGAGCCTGCTTAGTGAATTACAGACTTTTACCATACAATGACACTTGCTAGCTGTTGTTTTCCCTGAGGAAGGTCAGACTAATAAAGAAACACGTTACAGACAACAGCTGTAAGCATGTCCAGCCTGACTGATGATGGAAGAGTGTTCAACAGCAAGCAGAGCTCTGGGCCAAGAATTAACACTGTGCTAACTCTGTCCTATTCTCAGAGGAAAGCCTTGAACCCAGAAAAGGACAGTCAAATTCACCAAAACAAGAAAGAACACACCCCGAGGAAAACTTAATTCAAGTTCTTGTTTATCTCTTATCTCTCAAAAAAGTCTTCTAGAATTTATTTAGATTCACAGTCTCTTCACAAGCTGCAAACCAGGAGGATTTCTGTTCCCTTCAGCCTTCAATAAAAATGTAAGATAATGCACACAGAAGTTAAAGACCAATCATTTAACACAAGCTAAAACAGTAAAGTTTTAGTTACCTCTTCTCCTCTCTTTGACGGGCACACAAAAGTGATCGTCACTGCTGGGTTATGGCCGAGACAGAAGTCTGGCTTTTCCTCATCACTATATATTCTCTCATAACTTAGTATCAGCCTAGAAACAGAACATGGCACACCAAAAATGCAATTAAGACACTATGCATTGTTCAGAAGAACGTTATTTTTGAAAGAACATCCACCCTTTGCTAGATACCCAATAGCATATACCAAAGTAGCCCTGCTCCTGAACAATACTTTTATAGACATCTATTTCTTTAATCTTACAGTTAACCAAAATAAAGATTAAGATGATCCCAGCAAAATTACTTAACACAGCATCCTCTTGCACCCCAGTTAAGTCTACGCTCAACGTATTGTATCCCATATCGTAGCAGGAACTTGGCTGATAGTCACAAAAACACTCTACCTTTGCTCTCAAACTTCTGGAAAGCAGACGTGATAAACAACGCTGCAACTTTTGGAAGTGATAACCACTCACGTTTTACCACATTGCTATACTTTACCACGACTGTATGTATAATCTCTTTCCATTCTGTCCCCAGAATTAAAAGCAAGATGAACTCATGAGCAAATGGACAGGAGCAAGGCACCTGGGATAGATCAGACAACGCAGGAGTAGGAGAATGAAACATTGTAAACTATCTGACAGGGAGAAACAAACGCCAAGATGACTTGGGTGAGAAAACAAGGAGGCCAACACAAGTTCCCAGCCAAGCATCACTGCTCTATACAGTCTAACACGCAGAAGACAACCGCTTGCAGAGAGGTGACAGCCTGGCTTCAGGTTAGCCACACCTCTAACTGGCCTCTCTATACCTTCGGACACAGATACACAATCATCTTACTCTCTTCCCAGGCCACCCTAGACTGATTGAGCACATAGAATGTAATTTCCTTAAGCAACGAAGAGCTTCTTCAATCCTAGCAGGGATTAGATAGAACTTTCTCGTCAACCACTTTTACAGAGTACGAGTTGCACTTTAATATGAGAACAAGCTTGTGCTTCCTCAGATGTGAGCTTCTGCCTTATACAGAACACCTCAGCCACTTGTTTCGTGCTGGGGGGAAAAGCCCTGCAACAAAGGACTAATAACTTCATTTGTAAACTGAAAGAAAACCCACAACCCTGTCACTGAAATAACAGTTATTAACCTGGCTTTTTCTGCTTGTTTTCTTCAGCTTGCGCCTGAGATAAAGAGTACTGCAGAACTCAACAGGATACTATTAACCCTACAGACAAGGTAAGCAGGCTCAGATGACGTGAAGCTCAAACATCAGCAAGTTAAGTAAGTCCCCTGAGCCACACTGCGTTGCTTGAGTGGTTTTTTGGTGTGTTTTTTGTTGCTGTTTTGGGGGGTTTTGTTTGTTTTCTTTCAAGCTACACTTCCAGCAGAAAAGGCAGCAAACAGAACAGGGGCAACATCAAGGAAACAGTTTGTCCTAGTCCCACCTCTGCCACCACCAGGAACAATAAGCCTTGCATTGCTTACCTATTTATTCTATTAAGAACTCGTCAATGCAAAAATACATCAACTTTTATAGAACTTCTGGGCAGTAGAGTGAGCCAAATACAGTGTGTAAACCCACAGAGAGCCAAGTGCATTCACCCTGTAGGCCCTCAGACAGTAGGCAGATGGGGTCAAACATTACTCTTCTGCTTGTAGGCAGAGAGCAGCAATCATCCCTCGCTTCTCAGAGTTTGGGAATCCTGTAAAAAGGAGTCTCTCACAATGAAAAGAAAATTTGATCTGTTACAGCAGTACAACAGGATGCCAGAAAGAGACTCTGCCTTGCCAGTATTTGAAGAAATCTTTTCTGCCAGCGCTTCAAAACCAAAGTGGTATTGACATTAAGTTTTAGAAGACTCATCTGTTACTAAGACTGCTTTTTCCAGCCCAGATGACTGAGAAGTGTTCACAGAAGCATCACCACAAAAATTACATACCTGTCTTTGTCATGAAGTTTCAGCTGTTGCTGTGGATGGCCAACATCATACGCCTGACCTTCGTGTAACAAGCAAGCAGCACTGCCAGCAGGGCAGTTTCTGGTCTCTCCACTTGTTCTTCCTGTTACAGAACACAGAAAATAGAATATAGGGCTCAGTTTCTAAGCCCTGCTCCACCTGGGGTATCTTGCCATTTTATCTGTGAGCTCACTCACTATTCACTGCCTTACCCTTTTCTAAAAATACCTTTAAAATGGGTTACATTAAAATGTGAAACTAGCAAGATAAAACCTTAAGTGCTTGTGATATACAGGGGGAAGTTCACGCTGCCCTGGTTTTGGACAGCAAGTTCATCCTTCCTGTCAAAGTAGCTGCAGCTGGTTTCCAGTTGCTAGTACAGCTGCAGGATGCACAGGGCTTTGAGAACTTCTAGAAGTGTGCCAATTTATTTTTCTTTTCAACAACACCAACACAATACCAAGTAATGGGTAACCCCTCCTCCTCACAGGGAATGTCTTTTCTCCTCCTTTGGTTCTTATAAACCAGCTTATTTAAAGCTGTCAGCAAAAAGTTTCATACTAATGGGATTTTTAAAAGAATAGACCTGCCACTAAAACTAAAGCATTAAACCCTTATCATGGGCACAAAGTACGTATTTAACTGCAGAGTTAAAAACACAGTGGGAGTATACAGCTAAACTAGCCTTTTCAGCAAGTTTCAAATGAGTGATTTTGCTGGTTTAACTCCTTACATATGTGGCTCCCCACTGACACGAAAGTGCTAGCTATGCACCGTTACTTACCCAAGCACCTAAACACTACTTTAGATGCACCTCAGTACATTCTGTTGGAACCAAGCAACAGCCTGAACTGGAGCCCAAAGTAATAAATTTAGAGCATATGAAATGCTATGAACCATCTTGGTCCTACTTGGCAGCAAACAGAAGCAGATGCAAGACAAGCTGAGCTCTTCCACTCAGTCCAGTTTAAGTCAACTTTCCTAACAGTACTTGCCCATCCAGAAGGGGCATATCTCTGAACACCTCACCAGTTGGAGAGTAAGACTTAGCTTCACAGAAAGCAGCCTTCAAGTCATCAAAAGTAGCTTGAAACAATAGTGCAAGTCCTAAATTACTGATCTTTGGTCATAGCACAAGCTCAACTGAGGCACGGGAAAAGAACCATACTACTAGAAATTTATACACCAATAGGTGACACAAGCAAGTGTTCACACCTAAGTCCCTGCAGATGTTTATGAACAAGGAATCATCATCATCAGAATCATCCACCAAGTAGTGTCCTGAAACCTGGATGAGAGGATTCAAGTCATGTTTCCTCAAATCTTCATCAAACACATAGCAAGGGACCTAGAACAACAACAACAACAACAAAAAAAAATCACATGCAATCCACGCTACACAAGTAGGGAGAAGTTATGAACAAGCATATATAAAGTCAAGTTAATAAGTGGAAAAGGTTTTTACTTCTGGAAGTTCAAATACTTAAAGCTAGATATGCTGACTAAAATGAGACATCCAAAGTTAAGACTGTTCTGCCCTAGCTTTTAGAAGAGTTTTTCTATAAACAAGCATCCAGATGACAAAAAAGGTTGAAGAGTTATTTAAAAACTCTCAGCTCCACCCACTTCCAATAGATGCTTTATATGCCAATGAAAAAGTTAGGTCTATGGAGGTTGTTGGGATTCAGTTAGGGTGGGAGCAAGTGGTTAGAGTAAAATTGCCAGATGTGTGAAGAGTAACTTCTGCATGGATAGTACATAGATTACCTCTTTCACAGGTTTAAACAAGTCTTTCTTGCAAGCCACAAAGGTCCTCCATTCAAAATAGTGCACACACTCTGTCGCTGTTACAAACTCAGGGGTACCCTATTTAAAGGGAAAAAAAAAATTCTTTGAAAAACAGACTTCAGTTTTATTTTACATCTGTAGACAGCAAGAAGTTCATTGAAGAGATTAAGAAAACCAGAAAACAGCACGTCACAGAGCAAGGCCGTAAGGCTTCTTAAAAGCACTTGCTAACAGCAAGTTTGTTATTTAACAGTTTTATTGGTAAACTCGGGAAGATGCAGGGTGCCAAATCCTTCTCAGTCTGCCTATGCACCAATTCTCAAGTAACATGTGCCAGTCCTAATACGCAGTAATTGTACTACATCTTTTAGGAGCGCTCACTATGCCAATTGATACCAGCAGAAGCACCGGTCACATCGAGTTGCTAGAAAGGAAAACACCAATACAAATGTGTATATAGATGAACACCAAGGCAATGCATGGTTTACCAGTTCCCTGTCTTTTATCCTACAAAGACTGATTAGCAATCTTTTCTGCTACACATAAAGAATACCTCTGACCTGAGCTACTTATTTTTATAGGCTCATGTTATACACGTTTGTATTTATTTCAAGATGGGGGTTCTACCACGGTTTAGGGCTGGATGCTCAACTGAATGTCTCTACTTCGAGAAAGACAACAATCAGATTTTTCCATTCTCCCTCCATCGCCTCAGTTAGAAGCACTTTAGCATGTTTAAACTGATTCCCTCCCCGTTTAACCCTGCCATAAAAGTGTTAGAAACAAGTTGTTCCAGACACTGTTACAAAATCGTTTTATGAGGTCACGTGAAGACTAGGTGCTAGAACTACGCTAACTAGAAGTTTGAAGATTGTTATGAATCGGTGTTACGGCTGGAGTTGAGCAATAATTTTCAATTTAGTTTCAAGAGTCATCTGCTGAAACAGAACATGAAGCATTTATATCTCTGCTGCACTGGCACATTGTCTGAATTGGCTAGATTTCCAAGAGGGGGTGTGCAACAGCACCATCAGAGCCAAAAGCGACACTAAGAAGTACTTATCTCTGACACACAAATATGTAAACTGATCACAGTCTGACCAGAATACCAAGCTGTGGTATCAGTTAAGTGTGTGGAAGGTATAACTCCAAAAGCACGTGGAGGTGAACCGCATACCGACACACCCCTGAGCGTGTATTCCCCCTGAAACTTTTTGGGGATCTCCATTCAGACTCTAAGCAGATTCTCGCAAACAACTACTCCCCTAGAAGCCCAGCTGGCCACATAAGCACTGTTAGTTCAACTATGTGCAGACAAAACCTAATGCTTACTGTTGTCAGCTACACTGACCCGTAACAGAGGTCAGTTATTTTCTTCAATGCTGTTATAACAAACAGCCATGCTAGGTCCACAGCTTGGGCACAGCCAGCATTTAAACAATAGCTCGCATTGTTACAGCGCCCTGTACACTATTGATTCATTCCTCCATATTACGCTATTAAAATACAACAGTGCAATCCCTGTAAAAACATTAAAGGCCTAGAAGAGCCTGTGATCAGACTAAGCTGCAGATCCACAGTTATTTTCTACTAGAACTGGATTTTGAAAGCCACAGTAGATAATGACCTTAATTTGGTACTAAAACATAAATAGCTCTTCCTTAAGCGATGAATCTCCATAATTAGCGCATCAACAAGTACAGCAAGTCTCCTTTAAGAAGTAAGTTAGAAGTACTTGTCATTTCCATTGAAGATAAAACCAAGTGATTCAGACTTACCAGTGTTTTCCCACACAGGAAGTTAATGTTGCTTTGAACTTGGTGCTGACTGCCTTGCTGAAAGCAGTTACGTGTAGTGTTGAATTCCAGAAGCGTTTTAGAAACTTTTTGCAAGCCTATGTCACCTAGGGTTTAAAAAAAAAATAAAAAGAAATATCAAGAAAACGGTGGCTATCATAATACAGCACCTTCACAGAAGCTCTACAGACAGACTCTAATTTCAAGCACCGAGCAGAACAAGACATACCAGTCCACTTGATGACACTCTTTGAACAGAGCACAACTGAAGACCTTTCTTGTGGTTCTTGCGATTTTGAAGACTAGATCCAAGTGAAGATAGTGTTTCGTATCTCTAATCACACTTCTACTTTCTCACAGGTTTTTAGCAAACACTTCAAATGTTAAGACGACCAACAGCAGGTGCCACTACAAACTAGTCACTGCCTTAGGAACAACGGACTCCATCAGAAAACTGGTACCAATGAGTTTCAAGTACCACAATTCACTCCTCCCTCCCACCAGCTTCTATTTATCAGCTTTTTAGCCTTTAAGCCATTTGTACAAATAGCGTCAGCACAATACAAGAGAGAGTTTTATCATAGAATGGTTTGGGTTGGAAGGGACCTTTAAAGGCCATCTAGTCCAACCCCCCTGCAGCAAGCAGGGACATCTTCAGCTAGATCAGGTTGCTCAGAGCCCTGTCCAGCCTGACCTTGAATGTTTTCCGGAATGGAGCGTCTACTGCCTCCCTGGGCAACCTGTTCCAGTGTTTCACTACCCTCATAAAAAAATTTCTTCCTTACATCTAGTCTGAATCTATCCTCCTTCAGTTTAAAACCATTTCCCTTGTCCTCTCACAACCGGCTCTACTACAATGTCTGTCCCCGTCTTTCTTATAGGCCCCCTTTGAGTACCGAAAGGCTGCTGTAAGGTCTCCCCAGAGCCTTCTCTTCTCCAGGCTGAACAAACCCAACTCTCTCAGCCTTTCCTCATAGGAGAGGTGTTCCAGCCCTCTGACCATTTTTGTGGCCCTCCTCTGGACCCAATCCAACATGTCCATGTCTTTCTTGTACTGGGGGCTCCAGATCTGAACGCAGCACTCCAGGTGAGGTCTCATGAGAGCAGAGTAGAGGGGCAGAATCACTTCCCTCGACCTGCTGGCCACGCTTCTTTTGATGCAACTCAGGATAAGGTTGTCCTTCTGGGCAGTGAGCGCATACTGCCAGCTCTACTTACACCTTAATCTTAAGTCTACTTAATGAAGAACCCACTGGTGCCTCAGCCCAGCCGCTGTACTGGCACTGCCTGCAGACAAACCCAACATAGATCCACTGGCTCAGCGCATGCCCCCCTGCAGCTCCCATCCCCTCTACCACAGCTTGCACACTGCATGAAGGCTGAGGTCAGTGCTGCGTCACCATGCATCCCTCTCCTCCCCAGCACCTGACACAAAGGGGAAAAGTGGAGCACATTTCAAGTCATAACGAGCACCGGCTCAGGCCACTGATATGCTCCTGCTCAAACCTACTTTGGCCAGCATGAAGCACCAAGCCCTTTTAGATCTAGCATGGAAACTCCACTCTGTCCTTTTTTGACAGGCAGATTTTAATTCTACAAAGAGTTCAGGTTGAACTATAGAGAACACTATAAAATGCAAGTATTGACAGGCTTCACTCGTTCTGGTTTTGTCAACATCTACACTAGGGAGAAAGCAAGTCAAATCTGTAATTACTGCAGACAGCAGCTTTGCACCTAGGCCAGACGTTGTTTTATCTTAAACACACTCACTGGAACTTTGCCCAGCCTGTTATCTCATCACTCAAGCCAAGCAAAACTACACTACACCCAAGCAATATAGTCTTGAGAGGAAAAGGAGCAGAAATAAGCAAAGTGGGCATGAAGAGAGTACAAGAACCTCAAAAATACAGTCAAGGCAATATTGTGCAGAAACACCATTCCAGGTACCCACACTCGTGGCTGCTGCCAGCTGCCAGTGCTTCTCCTAGTGATGGGCACTGTTTGGCATCTTTCCAAAAAGTTTCTCAGTTCTATTTTTCAATCCAGTCCTGCATAGGAAAGGAAGTGGGAAGAGATCCATCTGTGACTGTGTCTGATGATCACTGGTTGCATTGAAATTCAGCAGACAGAAAGCAATTACAGCCACCAAACTTGCAGGTGAAGCTGAAACAGTGGCAGTCAGAACAGACACTTGATGCTAACCCACAAAGCATCCCCTCAGTAGCTCAGGGTTCTTCTATTCATGCTGCATACGCTTACACTAACTGCATTACACGAAGGCACATTAAGATGCTTATACATGTGCAGCCATTCGCAGCACTCTCCAAATAACCAGGGTGACAAGTATTACAGGCTGTTCAATAACCCTCCACCTTCTCGAGGGAAGGTAAGAGCCCAGACGTGCCAGCCCAGAAGAACGGCAGACTAAAAGCTGTACATGTATGCATGTGCAGAGGCTGAGAACCTGCAACAGTGGAGCATGTTACCACCACTGCGGTTCAGTGCCACCTTCCAGGCACCTGGAGGCTATCAGTTGTTCATGTCTTTTTTATTTCCTGTCACTCTTGTTATCAAAAGGCTATCTTCAGGTTGTAAGACTTCCAGCACAGGTGCTGACAAAGCTGCCACACAGCCCTCTTAAATCTAAGAGCTTTGAGAGCAAGACTTCTACTTATCACATCATTGCTTAGAAGATGCTAGCAGAGTCCTCTTTTCTTCCCTACATCAGCAGAAGGAAGCCAACACAACTTTCTACTCAAAAGAGCTGTGTATGGTAACAGTAAGCACAGATGATGAAAAACACTCTGGTTATAAACACACAGTTTCAAGCCCCAACTTCGCAGAGTACTTATGGCAGCACCATCTGAGGACTTACCTCAATGCTCTATAAGCATTAGTTTTCTCCCAGCTCTGAGAACACACCACATTGCTCTAAAGGCTGCATGCGCCAATTCCAATTTCCTCCGTTAAAGTTATATTCAAGAAAATCAAGCTAAGCCAGTACATTTTGTTTACTACAGGCCAATATGTATGCACTCCTCCCCCCTGCACATTTCAAACTAGTTTGGGAACTTGTTAAAAGTTTTAGCAAGAATCTCTTCAGCGGCACGTGACTCCTCCCATCCCTGCTCACAGAGCAAGTAGTCTCATGAACCATCCCCTCACATCATCAGCCTCCTGTGAGCTTCCTTCCAGAGCACCAGTTCTGCAACCACTTTTTCCATAACATCAATCTCTCTTTAATGATCACTCATGTTTCTTCATGACTTGAGATGCATTCCTTCCAGAAAGTAACACACTAAAATCAGCTAATACAGCTCCCAAAAGCTAGCACCAGATACTTCATATTACACAGTTGGGCTAAATCAGTATCAAAGGCATTGTCCGCAACACCTTTTACTCATTGACTACCTGTTCAGCTGTTTGGAAGGAGAAAGGCAATCATGGAAGTCATGCAATCAGTTGTCCAGAAGAAAGGGGCGTTTAGGTGGCAGCTATCATTGCGCGTCCAGTCCTTCTACTGCAGCTGGACAAAGCGCAGGTTTCACCACTCAGGTTAACAAACAGTTATGGTAATATTTCCGCTTTTAATTTTAGTATAGTTCAGCTAAATGGCACACGAGTCACTAGGTGTCACACTAAGTTAAGTAAGTGCCACATCACTTCCATCCTCACAGACCCTGAGCAACTAAACATTTGCCTACACTTTGAAAACTTCTATCACTGAAGCTGAAGAGCTTTTTCTAGGAGAGACCTTTGGGGACTCAGCACCAACACTGGTACATCACACCGACACATGGTTAATATTAGTCACAAGGCTTCCCTTGGACACAGACCAAGTACAGTCACAGAGCGTACAGCCTTACCCCCCTCAAAGCTGAGATCAAACAACAGAACCAGCTCTATAGCTGCTACCTCTTGCATAGCTGGTACTCAAAAGCAAAACTATTGTTTGCAATGAAAGCTCCTCTCTGAAAGAATGAAGAGATCTGATTAAGCCCATATTTGAAGAAATCTTACAACTTAGCAAAGTTTATCAGGTGGCAAATTGCCCTTATTCCCCCAAATCAAAGCCGTTTAGGTGCACTCAACCTTGATAATCTCACATCAGCTGGATTACTTGAAGACAGGTATGCAGCTTAGCTTCCAGATAACTGGAATCTACACTGGGAGTCTACATCTGCCTAGACGTGGATTAAGGAGATTTCTCTTTTCTCACTAAGATTGATTATTCTTTTTTTTTTTCTTTTTTGACAAACAAGAGGTTTGATAATCCTTTAGCATGATCTCAACTCAGTGTGATGGTGCTGAAACTCCAACGTAACTAAAGGCAGTACAATGAAGCATGGCAGGCGTCTCTAAAAAGCCTCAGACTTAATCAAGAACAAAACTTAGACAATTTGACCAATAAAACAAAGCAAAATTCAATGTTGATGTTAACTGCAGTGCTTTGATTTTTTAATTTATTGCAGAGTGGTTAAAAATGTATCTTATTTGAACAGGATTTGTGGCTTAACTCTTGAGAGTCAGTTCAAACAGCCTCTGCAAGACCAAGTCACGACTGTTGCCAAATCCTCTTCTACCCAGTAGCAGTCAGGCAATAAAAAACTCAAGGTTTACACACAACAGAGTATTTGATACTGCTCATGGTCATCACCCAGCTCTGTTGCCCCTTCTTCTTTCCAGAAGCAGCATAGAAAAAAATCTACACCATGCCTCTAGGTCTCACACTTCCCTGTGGAGAACAGGCTTCCTCAACCTGCCACATTCCAGTCTCACTCAAAAAAGCATGTTAAAACAGATGCCCAGATGCTACTTCCTTTTGTAATCCACAGGCAACTGAAGCCTCAGCCACCTATGAGTTTATACCCACACCATCAGGAAAGAAAGTTCTTGCTCTATATTTTAGAAATGAAACACGTTAACAGTACCAAGTGGTTCACTGGGATGCCATGCTCCTCAGAGAAGATTTACTACACACAATTGCAGTTTGAACTCAGATGCATCTAACCAGTCATCTCAGAAAACTCCGGAGCTTGGATATACTGCACTACATTAAAAAAACATGCAGCCATGAACAGAGATATACTTTCATTCATACACCCAATGATTTTATAAGCCTGGGTCGCAACACCGGCATTTTGTTTGAAAAGCACTGGTTGAGCACAGCCTGAAACCAAAATATTTCTACAGTTAATGGAGAGGAGTGGGGAGAACGGAGGCTAACTAGCTGCTGTGCATCTGCACACAGGTGAGAATCATCTTCCTCCTCACTATCTTCTAGCAGTCCAAGCTCAAACACTTTTACTGAAGACTCATAGCTTTTCCTAAGAACTGTGTGCCAATGGAAAGCAAGATTGGCAAGCATATTAGATTCAGAATTCAGATCTGCAGGACTAAGAGACAGTCTGAAGAGATATTACTCTTCAGAGAGCTATTACTTTATTCTATTAGAAGTAACAGTCAACTATCAGAAAACCTCTTCATCAGTATTCATATATTATTGTTTCATTAGCTGAAGCACAGAAGTAACCTTGAAAGTAAAAAGTATCTGTGAAAATAAGCACACAAATACTGTTCAGAGCAGATGCTACTTCTGATTAATGAAATCACGTGCAAGGATGTGTACATGAATATGACAGTTTCGTATTTAGATCAGCATACAGAAGTCTACCACTCATCAGAATACCAAGGACATTTGTGAACTTACTGAAGTAGCCATCAAATTTGACAAGTGTAACCAAAAGCAGAGGACCAAGTGCAATTGACTTCCTTTCTGCATGTAACAGCTTAAAGGGGACAGCCCAGCAGCCTGGCAATACTCCCACACTGCACTACAGAGAGTAACTTGACTCTGAACAAAGAGCTGATGTAACATCAGGCTGGGTTGTGGCATACTCTAGAGCTGTAACTCAAGCTTTATCCTATGTTCAGTATTAAGCTTCAATCAAAGCTGAGCACAGTGCATATGCTGCCACAAGCAGATGCACTTATTTCTACTTGAAATAGCCTTGCATAGTTTCACACTAGAGTACAGTTAACTAGACCACAAGCTTCACTGTCCTGGGAAATTGCTACCTGCAATCAGATCACGTTTTCCCAAGTGTCCCAAATAAATCTATAACAGAATACAGTTTTACACTGTTATGAGAAGAAAAAAGTCTCTGCTAACATGTCAAAGTTTGCAACAGTTATAAGACCATCCATTAACAAGACTCTGAACTATTAATGAGGAAGGACACTTCTTCACTTACCTACAGACAGATAGCTCTTCTTATCGATGTCATATGCACAGACTGCACTCGATCTTCCACACTCTTCAACACCAAAACAGAAGTTTATTTTATAAAGTACATGTTTGTGTGCATCAATTGCTTCCCATGTGTAACTGAAAAGAAAAAGAAGCCTATCACTTGGTGTTCATATTGTCTGCACTGCCATCTTCCAGACACCAGTCCCTGAAATAATTACATTATAAAGCTAATAGCACCACTAACTTGAGTTTCACATTCGTGTTCTATATCTGTAAATACCAGAAATAACTGTTACTGTGTTGGAGTAAAGAGCAAAACAGATTTAACCACTTGAGGAACATGTATCAGGTCCATTCTCCCCCTTCTTGAACACCCAACTACACGTCCTTCCCCCTCAAATCTCTGTGAAGGCCATTCTGACTAGGTGTATCACAGGTGGTGAATCTTTTTCCTTGAGAGCCTGATAAACTTCTCGAACATCTTTGGCAGGCTGCACACTACTGCACTTTATCAATACCCAGTAACAGTGCCAGAAGTGCTAAGACTAAGTGGAATAGAGCAGCCAGCTGCATCCTGCCTGCCAGCAGCAGCGCCACCTACCCTCAGGGTCAAAATTGGAATTCAGATTCTCACAGCATTCAGACTGAAAGATGCTAATAACTCTTACCAGGACCTAGCTGCACCTTTATGCATTTTATATCTATCCATCTATCTCAGTATTGAAAGGACAGTTTCTGAAGGTTGACGGCAGAAGCTGGAAAACAAACAGAGCCATCCATGACAGACTTTGTGAAAGATCACACGAGCCAGCTACAGCCATACCAGAAAGTCAGCTGTGCAAAAACTGATAAAGGAACACAAAGGTCTGGTTAAATACAATGGGGAATAAATCAGAGTAACAGAAGAAAAAAAAACTAAATGCAATGTAGTTCAGAGGTAGAGCAAGGATTCGTTTCCCTCATAGCAAGCGCTGACTGCAGTGAGATGTGGTCAGCCACATGACACAGCATCATCCAGTTTCCAGGCAGGCCCAAGTCAGCTAGTTTGGAGTCAGGAGCTCTTCGATAGTCTGGCTTACTAGCATAGTGCTGCGGCAAAGCTCTGTTTAAAATGCACAGCTCAGGTAAAAACATTTGCTGTCAGCTTGGCTCAGCTATACCTCTTCTGGCGCTGGCTGCAGCCTGCAACCTTTGGACAGTATTGATTTTTGCAACATAAGAGATTCCTCAGCTGCCCTTCTATCCCAAGTGGAAACTTCAGTAGGATTTAATACAGAGCCATCACATCAGAAAACTGAGGACAGCACAGTGACTTCTTAGGTATTCCCATTACTTACAACTCACACAGGGTTTAATGCATCTATCTGACCTGTAGAAGCATTCACCTTAATCTACAGACTAGTACCAAATTCAGCAAGGGAGCTCAACTCCCCTCTCTCAGCTATCAAAGAATAAGAAGTTGAGAAGAAGCTTCACCCATAATGTTTGTTTGCCTTAACCTCTACCTCATAGGTGTTGCATCACTTGACATTATCATACCCTAGATCACCTCAGGAGGAAAAAACATTCTTGTTCCACTCTGAAGCCCAGTCGCTAGGTGAGGAAGGGGCAACAGCAGTTCAGCTACTTTACTCTAGATTTTGAATCTCCAAGAACTCCTCTCAAATCCAGTGCATCCCACCTCTAATCAAAGAGCCAGCAGCAAGATACCACATACTTTTCCATTTAATTACTGGCTAGAGGGTTCTTGGCCTCCCTGTACTATAGCAGCCACATTAACTTCAGTCTGCTAATGGCTAAAACAAGTAAGGCACAACTACAAGAGAGTTCTATCTGTGAACTGAAATAAAAAAGAAAATCTTTATATCCTAATTATAATAGGATATAAAGGCTCAAATATAATAATATAAGGCTCAAAAAACCTTACTAGATACTGAGTCATATCCAAAACACCAATAAAATCACTTTCTAATCAGATTCAAGGACTGTGTCTCAATCCTAGACAAATACTTGCTGTTAATCTCTCCTTGTAAGCAGGCAGAGCTGACATTTTACAGTCATACTGATTAGTTCTCTGAACTAGCTTCTTGCATTTCTGAAGTGGATAAAGACAATTCCGATGCAGGAGGATGATGATGATGATGATGATAATTAAGCTACAGTGCAGAACAACCAAAGTTCAGCAATGGAAGAAAGCTTGGCAACACAAAAAAAAAAAAAAACAGAAGAATCTGATTCTACCTTCAAGGGCTCTGAAAACAGCAAGAGATTAAAACTAAAGATGGTTTTACCTCCAGGAGAAGATGCACTTCAACCAAAATATTTCTTCACAATGAAGCCCCAGAAAGCTAGCATTCCACTGAAAAATTCCCAAGGGCTCCAGTACTCTCTTTTGACTGGTTTTGAAAGACAACAAAAAGGTAACTATAATACACAAAGTTTTTGATTAAGCTAGAGTGTTCTTCAATGTGGGGTTTTATTTTTTTGGAGAACTTCTAAGTTAAAATCTGTGAACTGAACAAGAATCTAAGTCCTTCACACAACAGAATTATCACTCTGCGAGAGATTAAGGGTTTTGATTTCCCAGTTCCAGGTTAAGAAACAGAGGAAATCAACACCTTCAAGTCAGTTCACCCACATGCCAGAAGCAACAGGGAAACAAGATGAGCAGCTTACAGAACAGAAGCAAAGCAGTTGCTGCAGCCAGCCCTTCCCTCCACCTTTTCACAGGCCCCTGGACAGGGAAGGCCAAGTTGTCCTTCAAACAGTCCACAGAAAGGAAGTAAGAAATCCCATGTTTAATCACGTTCCAAACCACATCTTCAGCAGCACACAAAAACCAAAAATCTAATGTAATTTCAGAGTACCATTACTTTCAAGGACGTTTACGGGACTTTTTTTTTTTTAATGGGTGGGAGGAGCAGGGCAGAATTTATTCATTGGAAGTAACAGCAGGCTGGATGTAGCCTAAGCAGCTGTTCTTGTCAGAGCGATGCAAAATACACTTTCACAGTAAAAGCAGGAATTATTTCTCTCACAAGTAAGACTCCTGGCATTAAATCAGTGCCTGGGAATAGTTTCAAGTTGCATGTGCTCTACTTTCCAGTAAGATACAAGCTGACCTCTCCACTGCATCCCGTAATGGAAACAATCTGTTGGCAATCACATGGCCCATCCTGACCATGGCTGAGGCACCCAGACCAGACTGCTTGGCACTCTCCTCCAGCAGCGGTGAAGCCTCATGTAATTACCCCCTCGACAAGGCCAGCTGAAGTTACCTTGTTTGAAGGGCTTAAGCTATCCCAGATTCAACACAGTTCAGCTAGTTTAAGCTAGTTTAAGAAGCTACCGACAGCTTTAAAAAGCAACAGCCTTGGTCACAGGGTGGGGTGCGACGCACCCTCTATCCAGGGGGCTCAATACAGCTGCTGCCTCGCAGACGACACCATTCAAGCAGCCATTTCTGGTGCAGTTCAAGACCTGCGCTCACACATGGCATCTGCCTTGATTAACACTGTCAAACAGTTATTTTTGCTGAAATCACAACATGACGCCTGTTTCCAGATAAAGCCAACTGTGGACTATCCCACTGTTAGAGGCCTGAAACATACACACACAAACACACACCCGCCCCGACCCAGGGCATGCTCTCCTCCTCTGCCCTCCCCTCCTCCTCGCCTGCATGTTCCTCACCCCAGCGCCCCACACAAGCTGGACCCAGGGACTGCCCTCTCTCAAAATTAACTCGACAAAAACAACAGGTGTCTGCGCATGTGTGCGGCAAGGGGACTGAGCCTGGCCAGTTCCCCATCTGGCTTGCAGTGGTTTCTGGCCATGCACCAGCAGCAGCAGGCAGGCAGGATCACACGCTGGAGTCAGTGCCAGCCCAGGCCACTGTTGAAAGCAGTTGTGCAAGCAAGGTCCAAATGAGTTACTGGGAATAACCTTGCCTGCAGGTCAGCCTTCCCAGCTACCTAGGTTAAGACACTGAAGCGACAGCATGAAAGAGAAAATTAAACCACTTTTCAGCAAGTTCTAAGATCAAAAGAGAGCTCTGCATTTTTCTGACACAGCAAAGCAGCAACTAATGGTAAAAAAAAAAAATCAAGAGAAAGGGAAAAGCAAGCCTAGTTTACCTTGCAAATCAGTAGCTCAGGCACTGAATTCAGACAAGACACAGGTGGCTAACGGCTGTCAGCGTGTACGTCCCCACACCAGAGCCACTTTGAGGTCTGCACATTAGTGAACTACTTCAAATGCAACAGAGCACCAGGAAGACTAGTGCTACCTTTCTTGTAACCATGTTCCTAGTTTTTGGTTCTCAAAACTCTCACCCAAGGATTGACTGCTAGGAAGTAGACTACACCCTGCTCCAAACAGCTGTAAAGCGTAGTTACAAAGAAACACGTGTTTGCTCTCTGGGGTATGCACTGAAGCAGCTCATTTTGCTGAAGGGGTGTTACACAGACGACCTGGCAGAGAGACAAGGCAACCTACAAGCACAGAGCTAGAAAGCAGTTCCATATGTGATTATGCCTCCACGCAATTTTGTGCCCAGCAGCTCCTCAGCTATCAGAACACTGCAGAGCTTAAACTAGTATCTGAAGCTCTTCATGAGCAGGTTCAACCAGCACAGTCACAGGTAGACAAGCTCAGGAACAATTTCCAGGATGACCACTTCAAATTTGAAGCTAGCAGCTCACATCCACTACTTGCCACAGAAATCACTATTAGATGTGGCTAACATTTTAGTACAAATACGTACGGTAAAGAAACTTCTACGACAAAGCAAGTTCTCCTTACAGGAAATGAGAGCTTGAATTGCACAAGGTACAGAGCTATCCATATGCTTCAAGAGCTTTTTAATGCATCCCTACTTATGCTTAGCTCTGCTCTAGCTTACCTGTCACCTTTTTCAACCATCATGCACGCTGCATGTCTTCAGGCAAGTTTTCTTGCATACACATCATGCGTAATAGCCTTACAGTTACACCACAAGCTGTTCAGCTTTCTCCATCCAAAAGACATTTGGGTTTTTTCGTGCTACACACTAAACCACATCTACTACATAACTTTACAGAATGCTTAAGAAAAGGCATAGCAATTCAAAGATCAAGTACACAAGAGCTACAGGAAGCTCATGTGCTGAGAAATCGCATTCAAACCATTATAGTGGTAGCTTCCCAGGCATGTGAAGCAACCATGCACATATGCAAATAAGTCCGGTAATGACTTATTTATGACATCTCTCGCTTCAATATGTCAAAGCACTTAATACAGCTGAGCAAGTTCACCCAAAGGTCACCTCTCTGTACTCAGCACATGCTTCTTCACCGAGGCTGAGGTGAACGCTAAACCCCAAGGTTTCCAGCAGCACACAGGAGCACAGTTGTGGTTTCACGACAAAGGCTGCAAAGACAGTGTTTGAACAAACGGAACTGTATGTACAGTCAACTGTAGGAGTCGCGTTATTAACAACTACAACAGTAAACGTAGACTTGACTTACAGCCGCAAAATTGGAAATTCTGCGTAACAGCAACCCTGTGACGTACAGCAGTTTAAGGAATTTTCCTTCCACTCATGAGTCTAAAATCTATAGAAGTTATGCACCAACTCCTGTCCTTGCACAGGAGACAAAAACATTACCTCTCATCAAACCACCTCTCATCCAGGGTAGATTATCAGCAAAACAGCACGCAGAGGATGCAGTTTGTATTTGCTGCTCTACCATCACACTCGAAACATTTCCTGCAATTTTTTGAGGGGAAGGAAACTTTTACAATAGCTTCCCCAGTGTTACACACAAGGCAAACCCCAACTGTCAAGCTTTCTTTTGTTAGATTTAAAGAGCAGCTCACAAAATTAACTCTAACTCCAGAATTTGTTTCTCCTGTGTTGTCACATGGAAGATGTATGGGGAAGAAGGAATAACAGGGCAAGAGGCCAAACTGAGTAGTAACTTCCTACATCCAGCCAGTTCCCTGTATCCTTTCCCAGGTGCTCATACTGCAGCAATCCCAGACACCTCTACACAGAAGGTAAAATGTGAATTCTAATTGCAAGTCGCACAACAGCCCAGTCAGCTGTTGGAGCACACAAGAACAAAGGAGAATGCATGACAAAACCAGTCACTACAAGCCACGACATTTGACAAAGTTTCAGAGAAGGAAAGCTGCTCTTCTTTCCCCAGACTGTCCAAGCATACCAGCAGTAAGGCTACACAAAAGAAGCAATGAAAACCACTAACTCAAGTTTAAGTAGCCTCACGCGCAGTTCTTGCACGAAAAAGTTGTGACACCTTTCCTCCTCCCTGCAAGACAGCTTTCCTAACCTGGGTATCACTCTACTCTTGCTCAAAGGAGAGTCAGTGTCCCCTCTAAACCCCAACATTTTCCTTCCTTGCCCACCTTTCAACAATCACACACCAGACACAGAGGGTGCTGCAGCTTCACCAGCCCCATTATGCCACACATAAGTCAAGACACTGTTTTCTTAACAGTTGTAAAAGAAATCAAAACCTTGCCTTAAGGCAGCGCAAAGTTCATCGTGGACTTGTCCTGCACACCCATGTTGCATCCTTTGGCTGAGACATCAGCCAGTTGTGTGTTTGTGCTACCTAACTGCATCATCCCTCACTTGGTAGCTTTTCTGCAACTGTGCCTGATATGACACTTCACCACCGGTCTCCACGGGGTCTTCCCACCTGTCAGACTGCAAGTTCTTGTTTTTACTTTTACCCATTCTAGATTATTAGGCATAAGTCCTTCAAAGCAGTTTTTCCCACCATGGCATAATAGCCAGCACACGTTTTCGAAGCCATCCATCTTAAAAGGAAAAATGCCGATTACGCTATCTATTCACAATTTTTTTTCACTTGCCAGTTAACAAAAGCAAACTAGCTTAAGTAATTTGCATCCAAAAAGAGCCTGCATGTCTCTCAATGGCATTCCCAAATATTCCTCAAGTCACAGACATGCAACAAAACCAAGACAGGCATTGATAGGACTTAATGCCATTCTCAAAATAGGAACCGCTTGAAAATCAGTCATTTAGGGTAGGGTTTTTTTTCAAAAATCATTAGCGTCAGAGGAGTTAAACTCCCTCCAGAAGCCACACAACAGTTTCTCACTCCTGTCTCAATGCTACCGTTAGCGTGGCCATCTGACAAAACCATTTGCCATCCTCATGGGTTAATCTTGTAAGCAAATCTACTTTTTCCCCTTTTTCATCATTTAACAGTATCATACCCCAGATTACACCAGGAGGAGAGCCCGCTCCCTCCAGCTGCCCGATCTCTGCCCTCAGTGCTGCATTTACTGCATTACACCGGTGCCTGCCCAGGGCCGTTGACTGAGATGCATTCCTGTAAGCACCACTGCACATTCTGATGAAGTAACAAGGACATGAAGACTAGCAAGACATTGTTGCCAGACTAAATTCACCGCTGCATTCAGAGTAGAAACGTGCCAAAACATGAAGAACAGTGCCACCTCCACATAAGTGGTTTCATTTCTCAAAGCTTTCTTAACTCCCCTGTGAGCAACTTAGTGGAATCTGGTGATATCCTTAGTAAAAAGGAGACTGTCAGGTGATGCCCCTTCCAAATCACTTTTGGATTTTTCACACTAGGATGGATCACAGAATGGCAGGGGTTGGAAGGGAACTCTGCAGACCATCTAGTCCAACCCCCCTGCTAAATCAGGTGCCCCCAGAGCAGGCTGCACAGGAACGCGTCCAGGCGGGTTCTGAATTTCTCCAGAAAAGGAGACTCCACAACCTCCCTGGGCAGCCTGTGCCAGTGCTCTGTCACCCTCACAGTAAAGAAGTTCTTCCTCATGTTCAGGTGGAACTGCCTGTGCTCCAGTTTGTGCCCATTGCCCCTTGTCCTGTCGCTAGGCACCACCAAAGAGAGTCTGGCCCCATCCTCTTGACACCCGCCCTTTGGGAATTGATAAGCATTGATGAGATCCCCTCTCAGTCTTCTCTTTTCCAGGCTGAACAGACCCAG
>VZSC01014762.1:114409-156764 GCA_013398225.1 Steatornis caripensis | reverse complement strand
CCCCGCGCTCGGCCGGCGAGGGGATGGCGGTTACGCTGCCTCGGCGCTGTGGCGCTCGGTCCCTCCGTCGGTCAGGGCCGGGCAGGAGCCTACCGCCCGCCGGCGCCCACCGCGGGCCCCGGCCCCGGCCCCGCCGCCCGCTCACGGGAAACAGGGGGCGCGCAATGCCGCCCTGCTGCATCGCCCGGCGCGGTGCGTGGGGGTGCGCGGGGCACGGCTGCCGCCTGCCTCCGCCGCCGCACGGGCAGCTCCGGGGAGCGGGCACCCCTGTGGCGGAGCGTCGGGCTGCGCGGCTGCGGGCTGGCTCGGCCGCGTGGGCGGAGGGTCGCCCTGTGAACTGCACCGCGGCCGAGGCGGGGAGCCCCTGCTTGGGGAAAGTTGGACGGGGCTTCCGCGAGTTACTCAAAATGCGCTGCGAAGCCTTGGGAAGAGACCGGGAAACCAGACCCGCTGGGGACGGAGCCCGAGGAGGCGGTGGCAGCAGCGTGGCGGGTCGTGTCACAAGAACTGCTGCTACGGCAGCGGGGGCGGCGCGCCGTGGGAGTCACCCCCGGCTTCCAGCAGCGGGCGGGAGGGCACAAGGCGGCAGCCGCCTCAGAGGGAAGTGGAGGAGACGCTGTCCCACCAGCTCTGCCACCACCGAGGCTACTGGGAAGGGCCAGCCGCCCCAGAGCTTGGACAATACGTTATTTCCAGCATTTAGCAAATTTTAACTGGGGTGCTTAAGATTCAGAAGAGGGACTTGGCATTTAATTATTATGAAACTGCAGTTAAGAAGCAAAGCGCTTTTGAGACTGGGAAGAGGCATAAAGGTGGGGAGAGTGAAAGAGAAATGAAAATTACACTCATTAAACAGGTAGCTGTCTTACTTATGTGAAGAAGTTCTGTTCACCGATTATGAATGCTTTCCAAAAGTCATTTGCGCAAAGTGATCTGCTCCTTTCTTCCTCCTTTTTCTTGGTTGCATATTCTACTTCTAAAGCAGGGCAGTCAGCTGGTTATGGATGCTGACCTGGCTGAAAACTAGCACACTACCTTGACTGTTCTAGGTAAGTTTTCAGCAGTATCAGTTGCCTGACTGACCTGGCTCATTGCGTATCTGCACAGACACCGACCCAGCTCGAGAAGCAGCATGGGAAGGCATAGCCGGTGCTGCAGCAGGGAGGAGGCCCCAAGTAAGGTCGGCTTCAGCTGCTCTGAAATTTCACCAGACCAGAGAAGCCACAAGTCACAGCTCAAGTCAAGCAATGTCCCCGCTGCCGTGCGTGGCCTCAGCCCCCCGTCCCCTCTGCCTGTCCGCTTGCACACAATGTGCTGGTACCTGTGTAAAGCCACTCAACTCTGTTCAACTCATCGGACCAACAGAAAAAAATCACCTGCTGAAAAAAAGGAATGGTTTTCTGCTGGCTCAGCAGTTATAGCAGCTTTGTGAAGTGGTGAATCCTGGTACAAGGGCAGAGGAGCAGTAGGAATGTAAAGCAGAGAGAGGACCGCGTTGGTTGGTTGGTTCAGCTGTGGCAGCAACTTAGCTTTTAGAGTTGTCACAGCCGAACTTAATAGCAATGTCGTCTGCTGATGAAGAGACGAAGACCTTCAATCTTTGTGCTGGAAAGAGTTGTGACAGGAAACAATAATCAATCTATCTTTGCTTGGAACCTCAGAAAAAAAAATTAGTGAAAAGGACTGGGTAAATGCAGTTATCCTTGGCAGTTTTCTGTCACTGTATGATGGATTATTGCCAGCTCTTGCTCTTCTGTTTTAGCCTGCAGTGGATTCCCTAAAGTTCCAAATGTGATTACCCAAGAATCCCAGTTGTCTGCTTTTAAGACTCTGGCCTGTGTAGTTTAAAGACAACCTTGATGGCATGAACTCTAAGGCTCAAAAGAATACAAAAGCAGTAGACTAAAGGAATGCCAAGTTTATTATTTCTGTGGTTATGTTTCTCACACCGTGCTGCTCTGCTGGCAGCACCAGCACCACTTATTCAAGACAGAGCAGTGCAAATACATCAGACTTACTGGCAAATTCTGTCTCTGCTTACCAAGTTGAATTAAAAACTTATTGACCAGGAAATGCACTGCAGACAGCAGTGCAGGCAGATGTGCTGTACTTTCTGATCATATTAGCTACCTGAGTTTCTGCAAATAGATCTTTATTCCTGAAATGGTCTTCATGTAAATTTAAGCTAGTGAATGACTCCACTGAAAATAATGTGACTGCTTACCTTGCTAACATTAAGAATGCGTATAAATATCTGCAGTGTCAGGGCCTGGCAGTGTATAAACAGTTAATTTCAGTTATCTGATAAGAGGTAATTCACAGGTTTTTACTGACAAAAGAATGAAGACATTTATATGAGTTACATTCTTCATTCTGCATACTGCTTTGTATGCATAGGCCCCTATATTTGCACAAGGTTCAGAGACTTCACAGTAGTTTCTTTGCATACAGAGGAAAGTATGTGAACAGCTATCGAAAAGAAGGAAAGAACTTGAAACATCAGAAAAAATACCAGTTAGGAACGAAAAAACAAATTCTACTTTCATCTGCAGCACTACTACATATGCATCAACCTAACAATGAATCAAAGTTGCAACACAGTAAGGATAGCTATGGAGCTGCATAAATACTGAAATATAAGTTGTAAATACAAATACCTTTAAAATAAAATCTAAAAGTTTGCAGATTCCAGTCCTGTGCAAAGCATGCAGATTTCAATACTGTGACTGTTTCCATTTCCCATATATTTTCCTGAACTTTATAATCTGGGGGATCTGGTGATTCTCTCAAGATCCATGGAATTTCTCCCATATTTAAAACTAAGTACATGAATAAAAATTGGTGGGAGCTATGTCTCAGTCATTTTTGTATCCTAAACTATATTTTGCAAATAGGCAGGAATGTTTCATTCAGAATATAATTTATAAATAATAATTTAAATATTTACCATCCGTGTTTAATGATATCAGCATCTCAGCTAACCAAATACCATAGGACAGTGTTCAAATATTCTGAAATGTAATCTCGCAATTTTACCTTTTCCTTTTCCTCAGGAGAGGCTCAGCACGATGACTGCTAGTTACATTGCAGTAAATCCCAGAATAGCTGAAACTCTTGCGGAAACTTCCAAGTTACGGATGGTTTTCAGTAGGCAGGGTGTCATGAATAGACGATGAATACATCGGTCCTCTAGTATTCTTCCTTGCAGCTTGCCAGATGTCAAATATCACATCATTTCATGTTCTTCGGCTTCACAGTCTTGCTTCATGTGGCTGGTATCAGCTGTGCAGTACAGGCTGGCTGAGAGGCAGCTCGTTTCTACTCTTATTATCTCAGTTCCCTTTAACGCTTATATCTGATGTCTTTCAAAAATAGGAACAAAAACGCTTTCAGAGTCCAGAGCTGGTTTTACATTGGATTAGTGAGGTTTGGACAGTTTATTTCTAGCTGCCTGTTAATGAATAATAATGAAATAATTATTTTTATACTTTGTGAAAACTTCATAACGCTCCTTCCATGGAACTGTGCTGTTCTTCAGAAAGCACAGAGGCACCGCTCACTGTGGTGTGAGCGGGTTGTTCTCTCTTTTTTCCCGTTTTTCCAGCTCACTACACCTAAACTTTAGTCTTCCTCATCTTACACCCATTGCCATTATTTCTGAATGCTCCTTGTTCTTTTTGCTGCTCTTTCAGTCTTTCACCATTTCCCTAATTCTTTCTACTCCTTTTCCTTCCTTTTCTGTTCCACTTCTGCTCTTCCCTGTCTCTTTCTCTCTAGCATTTTTCAAAGGCAAGCTCTTGATAAGAGTTACCTTCTGATTTGTTACGATGAGTTATCCGGCTTTGTAATGATCTAAAATAAGACTGTCGAGGGAAACAGTGCCTGATGGCCTTGTTTCGCAGACTTAGGTTTAGGCTTCCCATTGTAGTTAGATAATGAATGACCTTTCTTAATCTAGCTGATATTGTTCAATGAAACTATAAAAGAACATCAACTTTGTCTAAACATATTGACTTTCTTTGAAATCTTTGTCTTATTGGGAAAGTCCTTACATGCTGTACTCAGTGTATGTGCTGAAAAGGGTGCTGTTTTGTACCGTGGTTTACAAGATTAGAAGTCAGCCCTAGTCACTGCTGTTCTTGAGTCATTGCCTGAGCAAGTCTGTAGCAGCTTTTCTGTATTCCTCCATCGCTTTTCACATATTTGGTCTAGCTTTCAAGGAGTATGACTCTTGGCGATTTATGCTTGGGCCAGAACTCAGTATTTTATAACGACAAAGGATCTGATTCACCAGCTAGGGCCTGTGTTGCTTGGTGGACTTGCAACAAGTAGAGCGAACACTGTAAAATACAAACCACCTCACCAGAGTAAACCAGTGGTACTTGCACTGGAAGTCAATGAAATTTCACTAGTACAAGTTTTTTATGTCAGAGGAACGTGATTTGATTTCTCTGCTGATCTTGTTTCATTTGAAGCACCTACTAGAAATTTATCACAAATGTTTTAACCTCAAAGCACTTTACCAAGGCAGTAAGTATAGAGTGAAAGACTCTTCTACTGTTTTAAACCTTGTTACCCAGCCCTGGGTGCTTTTACTTCAGTGTCACACTTCAAACTTTGGTCTGTTCTTCTTCCAGGAGCTTTCATCTCTGCGATCTCTTGTTGACAGCCATTTTGAGCTAGCCACCATCCTTTGGTTCTGTGACCCGATACCGGACGGGCATGCAGTGCGAACCTGCTCTTGCTGACCTCGCTGTGTTCCTGCAGAGCATTTCTGTCAGACGAGCAGATGTAAGCATGGTGGTAGCAAACACAGCCCCCACTTGCAAGGCAGACTTTGGAAACTAAATGTCCCCAAATGTGTTTTGTTATTTCAGAATTATTTTCTGACAGTTGCCTCTATCCCCGTCCTGACTTACATTTGTCAGCAGTCTCCCAGGCTGTTATCTCTTGTCATTAACCATGTACTCCAAAAATATCACCATCTCTTTCCAAATATGAAAATCTATTATGTTTTACTCTCCAGTAACTTGATTTTCCCAGTCACTTTTTAACTTCCGGAGATGAATTGTTTCTCTGTCCTGCATCTGAGGCCTCATCTGTAACATAATTATCTCAATGTAAGATGCAGCTTAGCACAGAAGGATGTGATAATGGGAAAAGACAACCTCCTGCTCCCTCACCTACAGTACCTGAAAATATTTGTGGTTCCTCTGCTATGCAAAGTGCAAACTGGTACAAGATACATAAAGACCATTTGCCATGGCGAAAGCCTACGGGTATCACTTCTTCAGCTGAAGTGAATAAATGAAACTTCTTACATCTGGAAGGCTTACTGCCCTGTCATGTTTTATTTTTATTCTGAGACAATAAGCAAATTTCTTCTAATTCAGTAGTTAATTCATCTAATTCATTAGTACTATGTATGGCAATAAGTTGTCATCTGTTCCATCTTTATTGTCACAAGGTAGCTGATAAATTTCTGGTTTGCTTCATTTTCCTGTCTCTGAGTTGTCTGGCTTCTTTCCCTTGTAACTGAAGGACACTAAAATGAAAAAGGCATCTTCAGCATCACACTTAAAAATTAACAGACTTCGTACACAGCAGAGAAATTACCAAATTGGTTTTGTTTAAAGCATCAAGGCTCAACCTACATTTTCTTTCTTTATATTTCTCTCAGGGGAAAGGAGCTGTGCTAGACATTTCTTGCATAATCTGCTATGTGTGGCGGAGTAAAATATGTGGTATAATTTATTCAGTGGATTCTTCTATCACCCTGTCTTGCTAGAATATATTTGTATACTCTGTCCATATATAAACATCTGTTTTTATAGCCATGTTCATAAATATGTTTAGGCCAATATTAAATGTTTTCTAGATATGCATTTTATTTCCATTACATTTGTCTGTAAAACATTTTAAGATATCTGAAGTAGAAGAATAAGAAATAAGGTTACATGTAAACTCATTTAGAAGAAAAGTAACAATCCGTTTCTTCAACAATAGATACCACATTTTCCTGTATGTTTTATATTCACAAGTTACTGAAGAAGATAGAGTAGAGAAAAATAAATATCAATAGCAAGGTATATATGAAGGCCCACTTAAGCCATTACAGGGTTGATGCCAAATAACAATATTGTATAAATGATTCAATTAAAGATTCACGTTAGACCATAATAATAGACTGCACATGTAGATCACAAGACAAGAACGAGATCTCCAAACTGCACTGTTTGGAATCTGTAATACAGCCACCTAAGTGGAAGTAATCCAGATTTTCCTTACCTTTATTCAGTCAGAACCTAAGTTAAATGAGCAGAACACATGTCAACATAATAGTGAATGTGCTAACAAATATGCATCGGATCGACGTGGAATGACAACTGTCTTGAAGGGTTTTCTCATGTACTGACATGAAATTTAAAGATATGATAAATGTTATCATGGGGAAGGAAATCTTACAGTTCACCCTTACTGAAGTGAATAAAAACTGTGGTGGAAAATTTACTCATGATAAATATTGATATTTCCAGACAATTATTTCCTTAGCAGCTGAAATAAAGTAGTATTAGGAAACACCGTGTATGTTCTCTCCCAAAATAGGATGGGAGGTTTGTTCCACACGAGGGAGAAAATAGTTTTCTCTGTGTACTACTTGCCTCAACTTTCATCTTCACAGTGCAGTCGAGCCTCAGAGCACATGCTCTGAAAAAGGTATTGGAGGACCTGCTGCTTTCTGAAGCACTAGCGCTAATTCGTCTTTGAAGCCTTCAGCAAAATTCCCTGGAGGGATTTTCCACATCTTTTCTTTTTGCCACTCCACACGAAGCAATGATGAGGAGACTGACCCTGTGTTTGGTCGTGGGCAGCAGTACTGAAAGCTTGTTCAGTCCATCTGGCAGTGTTTTGTTATCCGGTATGTGATCTCATGAGCATGGCCAGGAGAGGAAGGTAATGGCTGCAGTCACTGAGGAGACAGGGTGGGAGGCATCCGATCTCTGCAGAATTTGTAACAAGTCTTATGCTCCAGATCAAAATGGAGGGAAGTACGACTGGATCACACAGTAGGAAACTCAAGATGGATAGAAAGATGAGAGATGCATGGCATATACTTCGTTGTGACAGCCCAAGGACTTAAAATAGCTGTGCTGTAGGCTTAAAGTCTTCTGCTATAGGGTTTAAACAAGGGAGAACCCACAGGATGGCACACGCAGTGGCTGAATGACGCTTTGGGAGGCGACGTCAAATCCAGATGGGGAAAAGTACAGATAAAAGTTTCTCAGTGCTGAAGACTGCTAAGAAACAGTCCGGTGTTGTGCTTAAAAAGATATAAACAGGTAAATGAACCAAAAGAGAGCTGATAATAAAGAATATAGTTAGTGAATAGAGCTGTATTTACAGAGGACCTCAGCCATGCCAAGATTAGCAATAGAGACATTGTTCATTGCTCCAACACTGGTCTGACTGGCCCAGCCTGTCCCCTGGCTAGCAGCAGGTCCCTTCCAGGCCAAGCCCAGGGAAAAAATTATCAGAATTAGACAAAACAAAAATTGTTGATTGTATATGTTTATTTTCACCAAAACAATTACACTTTGTTGTAATATATAACTGAGTATCTTCAGTGAGCTTAGAGTAATAGAGAACTTTTTTCCTATAAATAATATCAAAAAGTTCTATCTGAAAGGCATATTCACTCTTTGAGTCAAAAAATAAATCCAGATAAACCAAAGACAAAGTAGAACATAAAACACTCTCCTCCAATGTATTTAAGCAAATGTTTTTTTCTTCTGAGATAGAACAGTGACACCAGGGTGTTCACTCCGTCTTCTGCACATAGCTGTTAAAAGTTTTACATCTCTTTGTAGACTCTTCATACATAAAAATACTCATTACTATAAATATTTTAATTTATTTTTAAATAACCATCTATTACATTTTATCATTAAAATTAATATTTATTTCCTATGATGTCCAGGTTTCAAGACCCTTATTTGTCCTAAAGTAAATACTTAACGGGATAAATAAATACTTAAAGTTACTCCTATTCCAGAGACACTTTGTGTCCAGCTCTAAAAAAAAAAAAAAAAACAAAATTTGTTGCCTACTGTCACTTCTTGCTTAGTGGTGTTAGAATGATAGAATCTNTTTGTAGACTCTTCATACATAAAAATACTCATTACTATAAATATTTTAATTTATTTTTAAATAACCATCTATTACATTTTATCATTAAAATTAATATTTATTTCCTATGATGTCCAGGTTTCAAGACCCTTATTTGTCCTAAAGTAAATACTTAACGGGATAAATAAATACTTAAAGTTACTCCTATTCCAGAGACACTTTGTGTCCAGCTCTAAAAAAAAAAAAAACCAAAATTTGTTGCCTACTGTCACTCCTTGCTTAGTGGTGTTAGAATGATAGAATCTGAGTTCTCCTACCCTTGAGGACAATCCTTCAGGGCAACTATGAAATGCTAAGGTACAGACTACACAGGGAAGATAAGTAGACAGTGTTAGTGGTGGAGTAACTAAGCAAATTGAAGAGAGTTCACGATAAAAATCACTATAACAAATCAACATGTTAGTCTAGATTTCAAATCTGTGGACTAAAATTCCAGTTGGACTAAGAAAAATACTTTTTTTNCAGACTACACAGGGAAGATAAGTAGACAGTGTTAGTGGTGGAGTAACTAAGCAAATTGAAGAGAGTTCACGATAAAAATCACTATAACAAATCAACATGTTAGTCTAGATTTCAAATCTGTGGACTAAAATTCCAGTTGGAATAAGAAAAATACTTTTTTTCTATTTCTGTATCACTGACTGCCCAGCCAAGGTGCTGGCAGCGATCAAAGATGCTGTGAAGGCAGAGCACAGGGCGGTAATGCGAGGTGGGGGCTACCCCATGGTAGAGTGATGTCATGTCAGAGCATGAGGCCAAGGTGGTCAACGACTCTCCGTGGAGGAGCTGGCACAGGGGCCCGTGAGGAGAAATGTGTCCCCTGACTTGACATGACTAAGTAGCATATAGGACCTGGTTCAAAATGCCACCGTCAAAACATTGCTGGGCAGTAGCTACTATAATAAATCCAGATCCTTGAAGGAACAACCAAATTGTGTACAATTGCACTCAGTGTCAAGAAGGGAGCTCCTTAAGAGTGAGGGTATTCTTTTGAAAAAAGGAAGCTGAGGGGGAAATGGCTGTTGGGAGGTACGTTAGAGATCTGTTAAATCACAAGTGGCACAGAAGGACTGGTCAGAGCAGATTGTTGATGTTTTTTCCAATACAAGAATTAGGGGCATTAAAATACATAGGAAGTGGCAGCTCAAAACAACCTAAAGGAGGATATTTGTCAGAAAGCAATTAATCTGTGAAACAATGTTGAAGACACAAAAAACTTGTATGGCCTCCAGTGGACACAGGATGTATTTGTTGAAGAGAAATCCATTGGAAGTTACCAAATACAAAGATTTCTAGACTGGGAAGTCTCTGAGCTGAAAACTGTTGAAGGCTTGGAGAAGATGAAAATGAAGTGTGATATGTGTTTGCCCTGTTTCTTCTCCTCTGTAAGCATTCACTTGTGACCACTGCTGGAGATAGGATTTGGGGCCAGATGGACACTGCCACATCCACTCACTCTCCTTTCCTACCCTCCATGTTTCTGAAACAACTAAACAACTAAAGCAAGGTTTCTAGAAATATTTACTATACCAGCAGCAGGGCAGTCTGTGCATTTAATGAGGCAAGAGTCCAGTTTGGGGAAAAAAAATAGGTTGTAATCATGTAATTAAAAATTGAATTATTATATGCAAGGCAGAAGTATTAGAATCACACGAGCTACCTCATATCAGTACCTCTTCTCTGAATTCAGAGTTTTGCACCTACAATACTTTTCTTTTGAATGTGGATCCCGGTGTTTCACCATTTAGGCTTGTAGGAGTCAACTGGAAAAGCAAAATAATTCCATGTGGACATCACATAAGTGCCCGGGCAACCAAAATGAAACCAAACTGTCCTTCCTGTTGTGTAGCCAGCTAGAAGCTCCAAGTAGTGAGTTTTAACAAATGATTTCTGTGTGGAGTTGGGAAGAGAATCTGCAAAGCACACACATGGCAGGCAGCGTATTAAGGCATCTACACACAAGCTCACATTGATTTTCTGCTGTCCCGTGACCTGGGTACCATCTGAGAATACCCTCTGCTGACCAGTATCACCACAGCAGTATGAGCAGGCCATGAATGCCACTGCTAGAACTAAAGGAGTAACTGAAAGCTGCAGGCAGCTGCTGGAAACCAGGCAGTGCTGGGGGAGCAGAGGTGAGCGCTCATCTAGGTCTCACCCTCATTCCTGCTGGAGCTACTGCAGCGGTGCACATCCCACCACCGGGACCAGAGTATGCAGCCCAGATCCAGCCTAACAGGTGACAGGGCTGTGGGTATTTGCAGGTCAAGAAAGCAGTGCAGGGAAAGAACTGGAGAACGTAGAGGATCAAAGTCAGCTAAGGATTCAAATGGTCTCTCTGAGCAGCATCTCATCAGGCATCCACGATACAGGGAACTTGAGTCATATGTGATCCCTTGTACCGAACCTCTTTGCTCAAAAAACAGTGTGTGGATCACCCTCGCCCTGAGACTGCCAGAGCGGGAGGACTTGGGAAGGAGGCTCTCCCAGGTGCATACAGAGCCAAGCATCAAGGGCTCCTGGAAGACAGTTTTCCCTAGAACCTTGCTGGAGATGATCTATCTAGGATTTTTCAGAGGACCCTGCAATTGAACTGTCCCTCCTCTCCTCCCCCCAAAAAGTTACCTGAGACATTATACAAGGAAATGCTCTGCACTTGTAGATTGTTCTCATGCTAGGAAAGGCAGCAAAGGGAGGTTTTGTTCTACATCAGCAACCAGTACAACTGGGAAGTACTTCAGCATTCCTTACAGGATTTCCCAGGCTAAGCTCCAGGCTAGAAGTAAACTGGGCAGGCAGTATGTTGTTCCTCACCTCTCTGCCTTTGCTGTCACAGGGATCATTCACAAAGTTTGTGAATTACAAAGGCAAGGTGCTGCATAAACTCGTTGCATCGTTTTGGACCTGAACCTGTACAGCAACCTGCCCCATGTCATTCTCTCCACCCAAGGGGTAGCTACGACAGCAGAAAAACTCCCTCTGTGCTAAGGGAGGTGACTGCCCTCTATGCATTTCTGATCACACTTTTATATATTCCACAACATTCATTAGTGTCAAGTAGAAAAGAACTGTGGTAAAGAGAGTTTTAATAAAGTAAGCACTATACTGGGCGTTTCTTCCATGAACAATTCCCTGTCTTGACTGCACAGCAAAACTGAGTCCTTATTGCCCTGGACATTACAAGAGAGAACCAAGGGAGAGCTGCTGTTCTGAAGTATCTGTAGTGTAAATTTGAAGGCACAACACTGGAAACACAATAAAGGTGGGGAGCAAAAGGGAGCAACAGAAAAACTAGATGCAAAGACTGTATTAAAACAGAACTCATATCCTAAACTCCATGGCTGATATTTTATGCACAAAACAATCTTTCCTGTTGTGCACCACTGCAAGGTGCTTATTAACACCATCTGATCCACACAGGGTTATTTCACCCTCGCCCACAGATGCAAATCATTTTTAAAAATGCAAACTGCTGGAGAATCACATTCTTGTTGTGCAACAAAGAAGTGTCACATTTTCCTTGGGTTTTTTTTTAAATCATGGAATAATGTGCTTATCAGTTCCCCTTGTACTGCAGCCCGTCTGCACAGAAAAGAGTCATCAGGCACTGTGATGAAGAAGAAAGAACATCCTTAAGATATTTTTATCTGTGGACTGGGAAACATTAATCATTTTTCAGCTATTAGCTGTTCACTTGTACTCATCCTTCTGGATGTTCACCTCATGATGAATGCTATTTTTGTCTACTCTGTGAACTGATCTATGGACAGTGGTCCAGATTCTGCAACATTTGAGGGCATGGCCAGACACAGGTGAAAAGGGGTAAGAAGGTAAAAGTCCTAGAGCAGCTCTTCAGCTCATGAGCACTCAAATCGCCCTGCTGTATATTACTGCCTCTTCAGATTTACTGCCCTGGCTGCATGCATAGTGATCCTTAACCCAGAACCTTCATAATAATCTGGGTATGTTTAAGCACTGTAAATAATGTGCCTTGTCTTACCTGAATCACTTTGAGAGAGCTGCATTACATGTGGGGTTACAGTGGAAGCATGTTTTGAACATGCTTCCTGCAGATTTGCCCTTCTCTCTTGTTCTTCATGTGATTATTGTAAAGGATCTTGAGGTATGGGTAGGGAATGGCTTTAGAGAAGAGTCTGGTGTATTTTTCTGGGCTTGATCTCCCCTAGTATTCAAGTTTATGGCATTTATCAGTGTTGACAAATTGCCGACAGTCCCACAGCCCCCAGCAGGTGCATACACACACATGCCACGCGTATGTTGACATCCCACGCACATTCCCCCTGACCCTCCCAGAGTGTCCTCGGCCCTGCTTGCCATGTACTGCATTCACCATCAGTGATGGGACGCTGCTCTGCTGATTTTTCATCTCAGCAGTACAGTAGATCACTGCCCAAATAGAGAAGCAAACTGCCTTCATCTACCACCTGAACCAATAGAGGTCACAGGCCTGGGACTAGAGTTTCAAAGAGAAAAACTGGGACAAATAGAGGGGCTGTCATAGGTAAAGGTTTTGATGGAGTGAGTGAATTAGGAAGACTCCTTTCCTGAGTCCTTTCTGCAGGGACACACTGCAGCACTTCAATGGAAGGAGAAAAGGGCACATGCATAGAAGGAATATTTGTCCTTCTGAGATCTCTTCTCCGTGTGAATTCCCATCCAATCCCCAGTCTTAACCTACCATCTTCCTTATTCCAGGACTGGCAGTCTTTCAACAAAGGAGGGGTAGGTTGTATTTTGCTTTCCCCAGTTAGCTGTTAAGTGTGCCAATGGAAACTTGGCGGGAAACTGAAGATGCTGCTTCTGCATGTGGCAGGAGGTCTCGATTCCTGCTGAATTTGGAGCTCCATGCAGGCCAGAAGCAAATGCATCTTCCAGATGCCCCTTTGAAAGTGCCACAGCTCTCTGACTGCCCTGAACCCCCATATTCTGTGTCCACGTGATAAACCTGACTTAGCCGTGTCCCCTCCTTGCTGTTGTCTTCCTCTCTGCTCTGCAGCTTGGCGCAAGCGACCCTGGGAATTAAACTCCACAAAATACCAACCCCGCTGTCCTGGCATACAACAGAAGGAGGCAGTCAGCTGGAATGGTGTGGCTGGGGTGTAGCCCCAGACATGCCTTGTGTGAGGCACCTTTCTTTTTTTTGTTCATTCAAAACTCATTGTTATAAAACAGAGAGACCGCACGGGGAATATATGTTCTCCCGAGAACAGCTAAGTGCTGAATATGTGGCTGGGACAGCAAGTGTTGAGACTGACTTTCTCATAGACTCCTTGAATAACTAAACCTACAGGAACACTGACATTTTGGGGATAATCCAGCACCACCCTTCATAATTAGGGCAAAAGCCTTCTGTGAGTTGACATCATCTCTTATGTTGCCAGCTACTCCTGTGTGTCAGGTACCAAATTATCCAAGGACCAAGAGAAATGTTGATGTCACTGGAAATGACACAACATATACTTTGGAAAGAGGCTCTGAGGTGGCCCCTTAACACAGAGGAACTTGACCATTTAGTGTATACTTAAATGTCTTGCTAGACCAAAGCTATGCTGTATGTTTGTGGACATATGGGGACTCACTCTCATACGTGGATTTATTCCTCTGTTGTCCCTGGGGAGCAGCTCTTTTGCGCATTTAAACAAGCTGGAAACAGTTGAAACTAAATCCCAGTATGTAACGTGAATCCTGTGTTTGACTTTTAAAAATGCAAATACACACAGGCCCTGATGACTTCAATAGCATTTATGGGTGCTCAGTGCTTGTATAAATGTCACACTATTTATAACATATTTCTGCGTCCTTTTTTAATATTCTCTGTTGGCCTGTCTCTTTTCCACTGTGGTATCTTTGACTGACATACATAGTCACATCAGGATGTAGCATGTGTTTGAATAGTTAAGAAAATACAAATAAAAGTTATCTTTATTCTAGTCCATATTTTTCCATTGCTCAACCACCAAAGATAATGGTACCATTTCACCATGCTTTTTACATTCTGCGGACAAAAAATACTTTTAGTTTTGCAGTGGTTTATTAAACCTTCCAAGTCCAATTATTCGCCCCTAGAGTTTCCCCTCTAAGCTTTAGAAAATTGTTTCAGCTATATCCAAACTCATGCCAACTTCCTGGCTTCTAGGCCGCAACCCATCAGCAAGTGCTCTACTAAGAACCACCTTGAGGCTCTCCTTGAACCTCTTCTTCTTGCTGCTTCCTACGAAGAAGTAAACAAGGGGATTGATGCTACTGTTAACGGTGGAGAGAACAACAGTGACGTGGTTCTGCTGGCTGAGCAAAGATGACCAGTGGTGGTAATTCAGAAGATACAACAGCCTCATAGGCATGGCAAAGATGAGGAAGACAATGACTGTGGCCACAATGATGATGTAGAGCTTTGACGAATGAGGTCTCAGGGAGTTACGATGAATCCTGATAACCAAGATCAGGCTGGACAGAATCATTAGAGGAATGAAGATCATGAAAGTCAGGATCCATGTGAAGATGAGCAATGCTTGGCAATGGTTGCCATCGTCGAATTGTTCCTTCGTTGAATCATCTTTGCATGTTAAGTATTCGGCTACTGTCATCAGAAAAGACAGAGTCCACAGAATTGCACACACAATTGCTGATTGGTGCTGTGACCGGTGGCATCGGTACCAGATGGGGTAAACAATAGACAGACATCTCTCAATACTAATGGCTGTCAGGAGATAGAGGCCAGTATTATATCCGAGAAGGAAGACAATAGATAATGTCGTGGTTATATAATAGTAAAAACCATATGCAAATCCAAAACCAGCAATGTACTCAATTGACAGAATAAATGTACAAAGCAGTAAGGAGATGTCCGCAATGGACAGGTGTGTGATGTACGCAGTGAATGGGTTTCTTTTGATCTGGAAGCAGAGGCACCAGAGGACAATTCCATTTTCACAAAAACCCAGGAAGGAGATGATCATAATTACCCAAAGTGGGGTCAATATCTCCCAGACTCTTTCCTGTGTAGAAATGTTTCTGTGCATTGAGATGTTCTCTGTGCCTTCGCTGGGATGAAACGTTATGTTTGACTCATCCATGGGGAAAGCTCAAGTTTGGATAGCACAGCTCTTCCTTCTGTAAATATGTATAAAAATATACTGTGAGCATTGTGTGCTCCTCCCCTCCCCTTTTTCTTTCTGTTTTGTGGACCCTCATTTTCTGGTTGTATCTGAAAGCCTCAGCAAAAGGAAAACCAGCTTTGATAGACTGATGCTTGCTGGAACTACTCTTGGCAATGTTAAGGATTGCTAAGCCCATCATGCTAGCAGAAATCCTGAGCTTTCTTCTCTATGGGGTTTAGCATATGAGTGCCAAAGCACACCTAAAGAGATAGATACCCTCAAACAGTTCTTGGACAAGCAACGTCTCCATCACATTGCAAAGCTTCATGATTTAGTGGTCACAGATAGCATTGGTGGTTCTTGTTAGAGACCTAGATTATTCCCAGACAGGTCTATTCAGCTCCCGTTGAAGGTAATGACATTAATTTTAAGTTAAACATATGTATTTCAAGTGAATTTGGCTCATAAGTTTTTTGGTTTTTTTAAAAAAAAATGATACCAAGATCTCTTTTCCAGGAAGGGTTTTAATAAGTAAGTAAAAATAGTGTGTAGTTACTCAGCGTTGTATTCCCTCCAAGTACAGAGGCAGAGGGAAAGAAAAATGCCACTGTTTTCAGACAGTCATTTTTGACCAGCTTAAAGTGTCATTGATCATAACATAATTTAACCATGTTTACACACTCTGAACACTTAGCACAACTGCAATATCCTGCAAACATTACAAATCAAACCCGTCACAAGGAGAAGTAGTTGTTCAGGTTCCCTGTGATTGTTACAATGGTTATAACTGTTGTTTCGCTGAGTTACGGAACAAGTTCTCCTTTTGTATGCCTTCTTTTATCTCATAACAGGGAATTAGCAGCATTGGCTTCAGCTGATTTTCATATGAAAATTTCGTGCCCCATTCCCTGTTAACTTCCCGGCTGCCCCTGTGATGATATAGAGTCACATTCAGGACCCTTGCTGATTTACTGATGTTAACATGGACTAACTGTTGGCAATAAGCTTGTGCAGCTGATGTGGTTCATCCATATAAGCAGCCTTGTTCATTAACATGCCATAACGGGAATTTACCCGCAACCTCAAGCAGCTGAGAACATCAGACGCGAAGTAAAGAAGTTTTACTGGGGCTAACTTTTGCAATGATTATTTAAACAGAGCCATTCGCCCCGGACCTATATTTTCTCTCACGAGCCCTGGGTTTTCTGAGTTCAAAACAGCTTCTTAAGACAGTATTAGTCTAAAAAAGAGCATTCAGTAAAGAATCTGGGAAGCCTCAGGGCTTGCTGGCATTTAAACCTGCACAAAAATGTTAATAATGATCCCACCTGGATGTCGACCATGCAACCGTCTGGGACTTATTCAGAGGGAACAAACAACATAGCTGGGAATGGGGTGGAGAAGTGAGTGCAACAAGTAAATGCAGTGACCAGAATGAGTGGCAAGCCTCCCAAAAGCAGTATTCTGCAAAAACTGCAGAGGGAAGGTGCGCAAAGAGTGCTGCTCAAAGTGTGGTAAAGCTTCACAGGAGAAACAGAGAGCAGGACCTATCTACTTCAAGTGTTAAAACAAATAGGAAAGGAAAAAAAGGAATAGCATGAAAAGACTCAAGAAAGTTGTTCATTCATATCTGCATACATGAAGTATTTCTGTCTGGAGCGGAAAACGAAGAGAAAAACATTCTGGACTTACTAAGGTCATTCCCACGTGAGAGTATTCAGAGATGAGAATGGAAAGAGTCCTCTCCTTCCAGATACATCCATGGTCTGTTCAGATTTCCCTGAAGCTGTTGAAGAACTTCCTTGAAGAAGCTGAAGGTTACCTTCTCCAACCATTTGCCTTTGGTAAGGAGGGGGAGCAAACAGTGCCTCTGACCATGACTCCCTCAAAAAGAAGTGTGCAGCTCTCCCATTGCTCCAAATGTCTGAGGCAGGCCAAGCAAAGGGCCCCAGACTCATCATCTGAGGCTGTGCTTCAAATGGCATCACTCCGTAACTGGCAAGTCATCTAGCTGAAAGCCTGGGAGTTAACTCCTGTGGGAACTGAATGGCAGTATATGGAAAGTTATCCTGAGCTGCTACAATACCAAGAGACATAGTTTAAACAAACAAACATGAAGTGAGTAGGAAATCTATTTGGGGATGATAAGATCTGGAGAAGGAAAAATCTCAGATTTAGAACTGTGCCACCAAATGCCATCTAAAATAATACAAGCTGATTTGTAAATTTGTCTTATATTTTTTAATAAGAGAAAACAAGAAAGCAAGAAACCCAGAGAGGGAGAATAAAAAAGAAAGAACAAAAGATAGAAAAAGGGTAGAAGGTGAGCTAAAAAGAAAGAGAAGGAAAGAGAGAAAAGAGGAAGGAAGGAAGGAAGGAAGGAAGGAAGGAAGGAAGGAAGGAAGGAAGGAAGGAAGGAAGGAAGGAAGGAAGGAAAACTAATTCATAGAACAAATAAAATAGAAAGAATGAAACCACAGACCAAAGAAAATAGCCACATCATTGTGTTAGTCTCATACATCCGTTCGTCTTGGTGAAAACTGTATCTTGAGATTATTCTGCCCAAAAAAACCCCAGCCATGTGAAGTGAAAATCTGTTCTCGAGATTTAAACAGTCTCCCCTGAAAAGTTCAAACAGGCCTAGGAGCATAAACTCTTTGAAAAGTCCCCTGAGGATGTCCCCTGCTTTTGCCCCAAGTATTGGGGTTGTTTTCATATTCAGATGTTAGCAGAACAAACATTCTTAGCCAAAAAAGGAGAGAGATTACTTGGTCTTCTCCTTTAGACATTTCACAAAATCTACCAAATCCCCAAATGGGAGAAAATACTAACTAATGTGAAAAATAAATGACCCCAAAGGGAGGGTCAGAATAAAGTTAGGAAAGAAACTGAAATAAAACCAACTTATAATTGCTTTTGTTGGCTTCAGCTGTAATCCACCTTACATTCAACAGCTATGGGACCAAAAGTTTCAAGCTAGCTCTGGAAAAGAAAAATCCTGTTCCTTTCCAATAGAATGAGATATGCATACGAGTAATGAGAAGGGTCACAGTAGGAAAACGTTAACATTTCAAGGTTGACCAGGTACCTAAGTTTATAACCCACTCAGTCTGCCGCGCAAACGCCATCCAAAATCAGGGATGCCCTGGCCCCCATGTCTCCACGAGGCAGGAGGTTTGTGACACCTCTCACGGACACACGGCACATCCTTCATGGCCCCTGGGGCACCATCAGTCACCATCTACATTGCCAGGGCAGCAGAGTGCAACCTGGTCTTGCAAGGAATGGTCTTGCACAAACACAGCTTGTCCTTGGTGACTTCAGAAGTAACAGGAAGGTTGAACAGCGCAGGGGACCCCACGCCTGCTGACCATTTGAGTGTTCATGTCAGATGCTGCCAAGAGATGGAGTGGCTATTTCTGAATCAGTTTAACTATTCAGATATTGAACAAGGGAGCTACATATGTAATTTGGCCAGTTTGGGTACAGAAGCTGTACAGACACATTTGTACAATACCAGGTGGCCACGCTTATGTGCCCGGGTGCAGTACACGTGATGTTCTGGACCTGAGCTCTATGTCCTGTCCCATGATGATGGTGAGGAAGCAGCCAGAGGGCAATTGTGGGGAGCTTCCCAAACCAGAGAGGGGTGGGGAGCAGAGGGAGAGTACCAGGAAGGGAGGAGCTCTTAGTGATGCTGTGAGCTTGGGAGAAACTAATATAAAATAACAAGGTTTTCTATTGTCCATCTTTCTGTGTTTTTTGCTGGGGGAAAGGAAAAAATACAATATTTCAAAACTTAATAAAAATGGATGGAAAAGGTATTCCTGGGCAAGGCAAAGAATACATATCTTTACTAATGCTACAAGTGTTCACCTCTCAAAGAATCTCCATAGCATATTTCTGTATCTGTTGGTGTAGGAGTGTCCTTTGCAAGTGGAAATGTGTTCCCGCTCTCTGCCTGCCTCCCGCCAAGTCCTGGAGAGGGGGAACCTGGGCCTTAATGAAGTACAGAGCAGCTGTCTTCTTTCTTCACAAACCAACCTCACATCTTTCTGTACCCTGATCCACTCTTGGTTACGCTTCACCTGTCTGAGTCTTTGGTCAATAGCAGTTAGTCCCCTGCAAAGCTTCACCAACGTTTTGTTCCCTGTCTTCCCCTTCATAAGAAATCACCATGAGTCCTTCACAAAACCTTGCTTATTCAGAGAGCTTCTATCTTCAGCCACGCTGAACGTGATGAGGCCTCCTCTATCCTTGGGTTTCAGAGGCTCTTCAACTGCCTGTAGACCTACACTTCAGTCCTAACACGCATAGCAGGTAGCGGCTTTTACCTTGGGGACAGTGGGGTCTGTCCCCAGAGGAAATCTACTCTTGCTAAAATCATGCTGAGTCTTATTTCCCTCTGGGGCCAGTCACCGATAGCACAAACGCTAGCACCAAACCCAGCATCGTCACACATCAGGAGAGAAAATATACTGTGCCTGCCTCCTGGCAGTCACACCCACTACCAAGCATTAGGGCCACCACTATGTAGTGTCAGACAATACAGGAAACACTATTTTCATACTACATTTTCATTTTATGTATGTAAGACAATACAGGAAACCTCTGGGGAGAGAACAGGATAAGAATGGAAGTAATAACTTGTCATATATGATGAACTAGTGTAGGCAGTTTAGAACATTTTAGCTTTCATTGTGCAAAGCAGAAGTTGCAGGATTAAAAATACGAGACGCATGACAGAGACAAGTCAGAGCTTTCCGTCATAAAAGGTTGAAAGAAAAAGTTTGAGTGTCAAGTAGCCAGTAAACTTAGCTTTTACTTTGTTTAGGTTGAGACAGATGTTGTGGTTATATCCAGTTACCTCACACAGACTAAGACGTTTTGTATTACCAATAAAGGTAATGAAAGAAGGGTCTGGTACCATGGTGCTCTATCCCTCAACCTGTGTTGTTTCTGGAGGTTCCAATCAACAGATGTCCAAATCCTTCTTGAAAAAAAGTTGCTGGTCAGACTAAGTTATGTGAAGTGTCTGCCCCAGTAAGAAAGAATGCCCTGAAATAATATTTGCTCCTGACTGCAGTGATCAGCCTGTCTTCTTTCTTTTACACCTCCTTTTATTTTTATTCTGTATCACATATTCATCATTTACATGCATTTCCAACCCATCCCAGAAGTTGGCCATTATTCTTTATTTGTTCTCTGCACTTCAGGAATAGCAGTGGTTAAGTAAATGTCAAGTAAATGGTTAAGTAAAATCCTTGATGCCGTGAAACCTTAGTCTCTTTGGTTGGGTTCACTGGACCCTTGTGATGTTTCAGCTGAAGTCTGGTGGGCCACCTGTCTCCCTGCACTCTGCTCCTCCATGCAAATAGCGATGGTGCCGAGGATCCCTTGTACTGGAAAATTATTTGAAAGGACGATAACCGCCGTATGGAGGCATCGGTTCTTCAAAAAATAAAGGTAGATGACATAGGAAATGTCGACAGCCTTTTGTGAACACTCTTGGGACTCAGCCAGGACAGGTGTGTGACTCCTTAGCGCAACACCTTTACAAGTCATCTAATGGTATGCTTGCAAATGTAACTACTGTGCACAGATGTAATTAGATAATAAGCAGTAGATAAGAAGAACTTTGTAATGACGTGACTGGAAGAGCTGTGTATTGCTGTATGATGCTGGGATTTAATACAGGAATTACCATCTGAACTTTGAAAGTGGTCTATAAGTCCATGGATTGATTCAGTATTTTAAAATCAAAATTTCATTGCGGATATCACATTGTGGTTCTGCAGGGAAACTGCAGCCCAGTTTCCTCATGTCTCATTTCTCCTGTATTGGACTGAACCTCCCACAGTGCACCATGGTGTAGGACTTTGTAATGCAATCCTCTTTTCTCTTGCTGTCCGACTGCGAGCCNTGTGGTTCTGCAGGGAAACTGCAGCCCAGTTTCCTCATGTCTCATTTCTCCTGTATTGGACTGAACCTCCCACAGTGCACCATGGTGTAGGACTTTGTAATGCAATCCTCTTTTCTCTTGCTGTCTGACTGGGAGCCTGACTGACAGAGATGAACGAGAGCACAGTGCATCAAAACATCATTTCAGATGAGAGATGCTTCTTTCTACTTTAGAATTTTTCCCAAGTGTTGAATTTTTAAAATGAAGACTCTCAAGTAGCCAAATTTTCCTTGGAGTAAAGTTTTTGTTATTTTTAAACCACCTCTAATAGTAATCTCTTTTCAAAGACAAAATATAGTCTCAGAGATAATTTGTATTTTTCAAGGTGATCCAGCTTGAACACAAGTGCAAAACAAGCTCATGCAGGAGGTTTACTGTGTAAAGCCAGAAGGTCACTGAATGAAAACACTGAACTGTGTCTCTTCTATCAAGTGTATATACGTGGAGTGGATCTAGAATCCTAAAATATCAAAAAAAGCCATTTTATTTTCTGCAAAAGAATATTTTTAAAGTGTAGCAAGAGTACAACACAATGATTCTGAGGGTAGAAATCATGAGGCCTGTGTTTACTCTGTCTCAGACTTCCTCATCCTCATCAAAATTCCTCCTCTGCAGAATGGGAGTAACATGGAAGCACCGGGAGGGTAACTTCAAATCTGTGAGACACTTAGCTATCATAGTTATATAAATACTAAAAATACAAGGAATTCCCTTACTACTTCAACCTCACTAACACAATAAGAACAGAGTTTGATTCTATTAGAGTAAAAACAAGTGGTCTTGGCTTTTTTTTATTTTTCCACCTTTCCACATGAACAAAGGCAGCTCTTGAGGACTCCAGGTTCAGGGTTTCTAGCTGCCTCGGTGCTGTGGTTGTACATCTTGCCAAAGCTTGAGCATGAACATCTCTGTTGGCTGTGTTATCAGTTTGCTTCCAGAAACAGAATTGATTTGTCCTCTTCTATTCATAGGTTGGTTTGGTAACAGCATTTGCTCTGCAGAGTTGAGATAACACAAAATAAGTTAGGTAGTGAACAACAACCAACTGAATTGCAACTGGAGATAAAGAAACTGAAGTTCTGCGTTTTTTAGGAATTCCACTTCTTCCTTCTTCTTCTGAAGTGGGGAGGTTAAAGATGCCACTGCATTCTCCCTCCTCTTAACAGGGACTTCCAGAAACTTAAAAAAACCGCCCCAGCTTCAAACTCACTTGAAGTCTCAGCCTCTTGTTAATAAAATATATTTTCCTCAGAACTTAGATGCTCCAGGGACTATTGCTGCCTCTATTTCCTGCTGAACACATTTCCTAGGACTATGGTTTTTCTTCCTTGACATGCTTTTCCTTTGTCTGTTTATGTCAAGGACACATGATTTTTCTTGCCCTGTGAGCAACACACGGGCATTTCTGTGTGGCTCTTGGCCATGCGATGCGTGCTGCTGGCCACAGTGGAGCCAGCCGTGGAGAAGGGCTTCAGGGCATGTCCCAGGTGAGCAGTCGTGTCTGCCTGTGCACCCGCAGTGGGACGGACTGTGGCTGAGCTGGCTGTGCNGCATTTCTGTGTGGCTCTTGGCCATGCGATGCGTGCTGCTGGCCACAGTGGAGCCAGCCGTGGAGAAGGGCTTCAGGGCATGTCCCAGGTGAGCAGTCGTGTCTGCCTGTGCACCCGCAGTGGGACGGACTGCAGCTGAGCTGGCTGTGCGGGGGAGAGACAGGGTAGCACAGAAATGTTCAGGTCACCACCATCCCACTAACCAGCACAGTCCCAGTGAAAAACAAGATACAGCCCTGGCAAGGAAGCACTTAACTGCACTTCAACTGCTCATGAGGCACTTTCAGCTTACAAAGCTAGAAGGTTGGCAGATCTGTATCATCTGTCCTGTTTCTCTGCCTCACTGTCCTATATTTTTTTTCTCTCCGTTCCTGGCCTAATCTTTTAATTCCTTGTTGCGGTTTACATGCAGCCACGTTGCCACCGATAGGAATCTACATTCTCATTTAGGAGCAGAGTTTACACGCGTGACTCAAGGCACACTTAATACCCATAACAGACTGAGTTTTCTCCACCTACGTTGTCACGCAGACTGTTCTGCTGTGGTGCAAAGAAATCAGACTCTGATCTGAGATACATTCTCAGCAAAGCTATTTCCTTAGTACTCCTCCAAATACAGATTGATAGAAGGAGATAGCGAGGTGTCAGTCACAGAGCTAGACAGCACCTCCTCGTCAGGCTCAACATATCAATACTCCAGATGACTGTATAGTAGATAATATGCATAATATTTATATTCATACACATATCTTGCCAAAATTAAACTTACTACTCTCTGGGGTAAAGAAAGGCTTAGTTTCTGGTGTTGGTTTTTTTGGAGACAGGGACGGGGGAAGGGAGAATTGGTAAGAGACTAGAATATATTTGATGGTGTGGAAACCCATATTAGTCAAAAGAAAAGAAGCAGGTGAAGAGATTTGTAAAATAACTAGATGGACTGTATCTGTTTCTTTCACTGAAAAGTTTTGGAGACATTCTGATGGCTGGAGACCAAAACCAGAGCTGTCTTTTGACACCGCGTAGAGATGGAGCGCCGTCCTTCAGAGCTGCCAGGCGACTCCAAGGACAGAGTCCTGGAACAGATACCAGAGAGGTGACAGGCTGCCCCCTCCTTTTCAAATAAATGATGTACTGCAATTAATAGGGGAGGAGCAGAACTGCAAGAGCACAGAGCCAGGAAATGTTCTCAAAGCAGTCAGCTGCCGGCAGGTCACCACTGTTCTGGGCCAGCAGCACCGCGCTGGCCCTGCAGACAAGGCGAGGACGTCCAGCACCAGCACAGAGCCGCCATGGCATCCTTGGTGTGTGCTGCCTGCCATGCCTGCTACCGCCTCGGCTTGCCTTGGTGCCAGGGACCGTGCAGATGAATGAATTTCTGAAGCTGGTGCTAAAGGGTCTACCAGCAGTCATACCCCTGCAAGTGATGGTGAGGGACATGATGGCACTCACCCTCCCCTGCCACTATATGCTGGTGATGATCTGTGAGTGACAGGCAGCGGGGTTCATCCCTCACATGGCCGACGAGACACAGGAGTCCATGTCTCTTGCATCATGACTGTCTGACGCCTGCACTGTGACAGAGGAGGCGATACGGGAGGATGCTGGCCAAGACCTGTAAACATGCATTTTTTGTTACTATCACCTGTGATAGTCTCCACGTGCATCTACTAATCCTGTTTTGGCAGAATTAAACTACAGTACAGAATTTGTAGCCCAACAACAGGGAATGAGCCCCAGGCTATAGGGTGCTTCCTGATTCCAGCTAACTAGTTTTACAGGGGTTTCTTGCATCTTCTCAGCTACTTAAGCAAGCTGGTATGTGTAAAGAGGATGGGATCAGGGTGGAGCCCCTGAATACAAAGGCTTTGTATGGTGTACAAACCACTAACTCTTCTGAAAGGCAAGCTCAGTTCAGCATGGTGTGAGTGCATGGCTTAATCACCTAAATTCAAGCCTGTGTTCAGACATTTTGTTCAGTTGAGTCTTAAATGCTTCAGTCTTCACATTTTCATCAGCTGAGAAGAAATAGCTGAGGGGGTGGCACTGTCTGTCCCGTAATTGCAAATACAAATCTTTCTCATGACGATCATTAAACTGCTGGTGCGGGTTTCCTGAAGGCATCTCGTGCCACGCAAAACAAGGCCAGGCTTTTCAAGCATTCATCCCCTTGTGTGAGTGGTGAAACGTACTTCCCTGGTGGAAACATGTGATTGAGTAAGCCTAATTATACCTTCTGGCTTCCAAGAACAGGCCTTTATGTTAATGCAACAGGAGATACATTCTCTGCCCTAATTCACAGCCGAGCACACTCCCCGACTGCAGTAACCGGCACGATCATCCAGAGCGGCAATACTCATATTTTGGCTTGTTCCTCACATATCTCAAACACACTCTTGTATCACAAGCAGATCATCCCCTTGTATCGCTCTTGGACGTGGTTGTTGCAGCACCACGAGGCGAATTACGTGTTTGTGCTTTCAAAAGCCTTCCTTTCCATACAAAACATTGCATAAGAGTCAAAATCCTTCTGGAATAGGTGCAGGTGGCCCCTCCCTTCTAGGGTCATTTCTTTCTCATACGCTAAAGCCAAGCTGCCTCTCTCGGATGAGGATTTGGAAACAGTTCTGGGGAAAGGAGGGGAAGCATTTCCTTTTTGGGCCTCTGCCTGATCCCTTCTACTCTTGTATAACTTCACAATCTGATGAATGTAGAAGCCAGAGATGCCCTCCTGGGGCTAGGCAAAGGCCTGGGCTGCCAAATCATCTGTTTGACAGCTGATTTGAAAACAAACAGACCTTAAAATAGTACTTCTGCCATTGATTTGGCTTCGAACTTTCAGCCCTGCGTTGAATTGGACCAAGGAAAAGTAGTAGAACAAGCAGCGGTAAAATGACTGTTGTGCCTCCTTTGTCCTCTGTATTACTCCTGTCCACAGTTTGTGGTTTTTTTTAAATTTCCTCTTTTTCCTTTATGCCTGTTTCTTGATTTTTTTTTTTCTCTGCTCTTTCTCTCATCACCTACGTGCTCTGCAGCTCCCCCCTGAGATGTTAATTTCCTTCTTATGATCACATGAACTGCCAGACAGGGCTTGAGAGATTGGGAAAATGAAAAAAGAAGAGTGATGGACAGGAAAAAACCTCTAAGGAAAAAAGCTGTGTGACTTTTTCCTTTACTTCAGTGGAGAAAAAGCCCTCAAAGCATGTGTAAAGCTAGTCTGGAGAGTGTGCATCTTCAGCATCTCCCCGCGACATCCCGTTGGTGCATGTCTACTCAGCAGGTCTCCACACTCTGGCTAATCATACCCTGCTTTATGCCTTTCTCCGGTCACACCACCAGCAGCAATAAAAGCTCTTCTGTCTCTACAAAATCACCCGCCAGCTCCAGGGGGCTGCCCTCACCCCCTGTTACAGTGTGCTCCCTCTACCTCAGGCAGATGATTTATTTTTGTCCGATTGTTTATATGAAGTCTTTATTTGGTACAGGTCTTCCAAGACACAGAAATACACATGAAACAGAGAATCTCAGAAGTTTCTTCTCTTTCCTAATTTAGGCAGAAAAGAAAACCTTCGCTTTCATGTTAACCCTTTAGAGTCACTGAGCATTGAGGAAATGTTACCTTTATGGAGGCTTTGTGCTGTCCCCCCAGTTACGACGTCCCTGGAGCTTGTCCGAGTGCACGCGGTGACCTGTCTCAGCTTTGCCTTTCGCTCTTCCTCCCACATGGCTCATCTGCGAACCGTGGGACATCACTAACCCACTCGGGGAAGAAGTCATGAGCTGGATTATCTGGGGTTCCCCTCACCATGAGCACAGTGGCTGGCACTGAACCTGTGCGATTCTTTACACGCGCAACTACCCATTTTCCTCAAAAATTAGCATGCTGGCATTATTCAAGATAAAAATAATTATTTTTAAGCATGTATCATCTTCAACATTTTATTTACAGCAGCAGTTCCCATCGAAACCTCTGGCAAAGCTCACCCTTCGATGTGACTGGGAACAGGACCCAGCCTGAAACGTGTTTGAATCTTGACTTTTATTTTTGCCCTGAAAAACTGAGGAAAATTGCCTGTGAAGCACGTTTTTTTCCCCCAGTTAGGAAATGACGTGGTTACTTATGTCAGACATTATCTAAAACTGTCAGAGCGCCTTGGCCCAGCTGACAAGATCGTATCACCACTAGCATGATAGTGCACCTGGGCTGGTTGTCAGAAAACTGATCTGGTTGTCAGAGGACCGCAGTTTCAGGACAAGCTGGGAGAAGAATGGGCAGAAAATCCTGAATACTTTTAGGAAGGAGTATGATCAGCTTAAACATGGGAATTTTTTTTAATGTAATAACAAGAAATTGGGCTCTGGAAAGTAAGAGCTCCCTTCTAGTCCTGTGTTCCCACTTAAAAAAAAATCAGTATATTCTCTTTTGCATCTGTTCTGCTCTTGGCAGTTCTGGATACGAGCACTGCTTCTGCAGCAGTGGTACTAATAAAGTTTGCTTACTTAGCTTTAATCTAGTTCATGGGTATGTCTGGGACTTTCCATTCCTGTACAACCAGTGGAGCCTTCAGCATCCCGTTTCTTTCATTTTGCAAGGCGCGCAAGCAACGGAGCTGTCTGAGGAAGGAGAGGGCCGTCTCCTGTGATTCCCTGGAGACCAGAGCAGCCTTAGACAACTGCAAAAGCAAGTGTATGCCCTTGTGCCCGCAGTTCTTTCTTCAAGGGAGACGAAAAAGCACATGAGGCTGCCACAAGGCTCATGTCCTGCCCCAGCAAGGGTGACATGAAGACGGTAGGTGTAGGCACTGTAAGCATAAAGCAAGAGTCTCAGCAAATGCCTCCTGGCCTAGTTTGCTTACGAAAGAAGAAAAGTAATTTGAACTGTAATACTGGTTGGCTTACTGGTTTAAATCAATGCCATCCAGTACTCAAATTTTTCTGTGTCTTTTTACTTAATGGAGGATAGAAAGAAGTATTTAAACAGCCTAAAGGGTTTTTGCCATTTCATTCAAAACTCAGAGATCAAATGCACCAGAATAAAGATTTCATCCAAAACTTAAAATATCTTTTTTGGTTTTTTTTTAGTTTTCATAGTCTCATTTTTAAAGAGCAAGGGTAGGGTTTTATTCTTGTTTATAACCTTTTAAAATGCCCCTGGGCATTCCTAGTTAGCTATCTAGAAGACTGGTAAGGCGGTGCTTCACCTTTGTTGATGGGAGGTGACCCAGGAGACGCTGGGGAAGGTCACGGTGATGGGGCTGAGCACCCAGCCCTCCCTCTCAACAGAGGTATTGAGGCTGTGTCTCAAGGCAAGAAGACAGCGTCAGGGAGCACAAGCCTAGGACACAAACAAGCTCTCCCCTTTTCTCTTGGATACAGAGAACAATTGAAACCAGCACACCAGAGCTGGAGGGACCAGTGTTGCGCCCTCAGTTAGATCCTTGGAGACAAATTACCACGAAGTTCATGACTCGTGGAAAATGTAGGCCCTAGTCCCACAAGGCATTGAACATTATCAGCCGTTATTAGCATTCTTGGGGTAAAAGATGCTTGATACTTTGTGCTTGGGCCTTTTTTTTCCAAGCCTATATAAATATGAGCAAACTACACTAGATAGCAAAAGGTGCAAGATCAAATGATACTGTGAGCTAAGTATATATACTTGTATATATTTATGTATTAACACAATGCATTAATTGCCATTTTAATGCAGTGGAACACTAATAATTTTGATCACAGAATCACAGAACGGTACATCAATGACTTTGTGCGCCCTAAAAAATTACAAACTTTTCAGTTACATAAGCAAGACTTTATCTAGCTGTGATTATTTTTTTCTTTGGTGATTGTTATGATTTTATCAGATTGGTTTCCATGAAAATTACTTAGTAGCTGACCAAGCACACTGTAATACAGATGGTTTGCTAACATGGTCACATTTGCTGGGTCTTTATCACAAGAGAAGAAGCATCCTTCATTGCTTTGGAGCCCTGGATTCCTAATACTCCTCCAGAAAAGTAAGATCAGTAGGCCCACATCGTACTTATTTTTTTCTAGTTATTTCTCTGCATGCAGTGCTATTTAAAAGAGAATTTCTGCTGTGCCATAGTACTGTCAGCTTGGATGTTTGCATATCTTGCAGAATTTTATTTCTAACCTTTGCAGAAGTCCTCTCAAACGAGCCGCTCTCTCTCTGCAAGAAACTATTTTTACCTTCCCCTTTCCCTGCCCAAGCTGAGATCTCTGTAACCCTGCTGTAATGGGGAACTGGGAATCACTCAGTAAAACAGCTGTGATTGATTGATAGAATGTCCAGTACAAAATGCATATTGGCTTTAACTCCGGGGTGTTTGATGAACTCATTTCTGCTTTGGTGAAGTAATTTGTTTAATTAAAGTACCATTCAGGGTCTATTCTGTTCCTAACACGTTGGACTCATGAGAAATTGTTTGCAATCTCTCTGAATTATAATACCTCTGAACTTTTAAACTATTTGACAATAAGATGATGATATTTCTCCATCAGCTTCAGTAATGCAAACTGATGGCAGAACATCGCCCGCTTGCTGACAGAAAACAGCTCTCAGTTCAAGCGACACCATGACAGAGTCAAACACTGTGTTGCCTCTCATCAAAGACACAGCAAAGCCTAACGAGACCAAGTCCAAGGGCTTAGAAAACAGCATGTTATTTCTGAAGGCAGTCTTTGCCAGGTGAGTGCTTCCCACCACCCACCACTGTGGGATTCAGTGGGAATGGTATCATCCTTTGGTTTCTGTGCTGCAAGGGATGAGGATGGGCTGGCTGACCAGTGCAGGGACACCGGGACGGGTCCAGGCTAGCTCTGGCACCCGTGGAGAGCTGGGTGCAGAGTGGGGCAACCATGGCTGTATTCAGCCATGCCCAAGCCACCTGCCTGGGGATAAGAGACCTGTGAACACAATGCCGAACACCATTCCCACTGTAGAAAAAGCGGGGGTGGGGGAACCCACTCTACAAAGAAAGCTGCATTCACGGCTATACTTCAGAGCTGGAGGAGAGCAGCAGGAAAGAAACCCTGACCCTTGCTGCAGGTTGCCAGCTCCTCATGTCGGCTCTTCCAGCCCTCTTGTCCCTCTCTGTTAAATGGACTGGGTGGACTTCGTGCTGATGTGACTCCATTTGCCTGCAGCAGATTGGAAGGTGAATGTGCAAAACCCTGAGAAGTAGTAACCTTTAGTGAGAAGTGATGTGCGGGTGAGGGCGCCGAAATCTCCAGCCTTGGGTTGGAGCCTGCTTTTACTCTGCAGGTCAGCAGTTGCAAACACTTTCACATCACCCCGTTCCTGGTCAGTCATTCCTGCCTGTCCTCTCCAAATCCAGCTGCTTCTTCTAGACCCTCTCCCCCACTGAGAAGAGGCAAAGCCCACCTCTCTCCTATGCTTGCTGACCCTGGGACCCGGTGGGGGCCAACAACTGGGAAGAAAGGGTGGGACCGGGGTCCTCCTGTACTCTTGCCTTTGCCAGCAGTGAGGCTGCTAATCCGGGCACATGTGCCGCAAGTTCACGACCACTGCTGTAGCACAAATACTAATAACAATAGCTGATAGGGAAGGACATCCTCCTTGGGAACCGCCTGTGGCAGGGGGACAGAGCAGCGCCTTGTGCGCAGCAGCCCTGCCTCCTGCTTGGTGCGGGGTCCCTCAGCCCAGTGACCCCACCGTGGCCAGCTGCCACTGACAGGCGTGATTTGTTCTTCCAGGCACCTTCTCCACCAGTAACACCACTTGAAGCGCACAGGCAAAGGAGGGTAAGCTCAGCAGGGAGTGGCCATGGAATCAGAGGGGCCGGCCAGACTGTACAAATATTTGGGAGTCTAAAGATGGTGACAGGTTCCTACGGTATTAGGAAGAGCTCCGCTTGCATTTCTACCCCCATCACCATGCTCTTACCTGGTGCCAAGTTATGGTACACATAGGATATTAATCAATACAAGCTGTGGAGCAAGAGCAGCCCCCCTTCACAGGGATGCCTCTGGCTGCAGACAGCCCCCAGACACCCCTCGCTGAGCAGCCAGCCCCAGCCCATCCCCTGGGGGCTGCCCAACTGCTGGAGGCTGCAGGGCCGCAGGGGAAGCCCAGGGGCCCGGCGCGTCTCCTGTGGCGTTGGTTCCCATGACCCAGCGGCCCTACGGAACAATTACATCAAGCTGCTTCGGTCCCACATCCCAGGGGAGGGGGCAAGTTTTGAGCACTACAGGCAGCTGTGGGAGCTTGTGGGTTTGCAAATCCTCGTATTTATATAGGAACGGCAAAGCCTGTTGTACGTGTTTCACACACAGGACAGACGAGTTCCAGTGGTTGAGCGAACGACTGCCCATTTTGGTTACACTGGCTGCACTTGTAGGCAAGCAGCTTGTTAAACAATGAGAAACTACTGACAGCGTGACTTTTGGTAACCAAAAGCTGGAGGCAAAGCAGAGATTTCTAGCAGCACCTTTTAGAGCAAGCTCAGAACATGCCACAGCTCTGTCTGATCACTAGTGCCAAGTTTTATGGGGCAAATAAAATAGTTTGTATTACTTCGAAATACCTAATGAGGATTGCCGATTACTCTTCCACTGCTTTGAAACCCAGGTGAACTCCAGGGGTGTCAGTGGGTTGGACCAGGTCCAGACTTGGAATTACTTTAGGATTTCCTCAATTTGTGTGTGCCTGGGTGGTGTTGAATAACCCATTTTCAAGTTTTATAGTGTTTTTGTTTTTCTTCTTTTTAACTGAATGTGCTTCTGCCAGGATGTGTTGCTCCTGTATCATAACCCTTATCTCCTGCAGATTTCCATCTCATGGGTATTTTAAAAACAAGCCTAACTTACAGCACTGGCATTAGGTTCTTTGCCAACAGACTTGCTGTTGCCATTTTCTTTTAAAGCTTGGGTGCAGAAGGTCTTGTATAGGTCTATGGGTTAGCACACTTGCTCCAGAAACAGAACCAGTGTCAATCACTCCTGTGTCAGCCACTCCTGGGGCCCTTGGCTGTCCTACACAGGGAGGAAGGGTGCAGAAGTCCCGTCTCCATCTTGCCTTTGGTGAAACATCCAACTGTTCATTTCTATATGCTCACCTGGCTGGGGAGAAGCTGCAACAGGATTCAGCTACTGACTCGCCTGTTTGTTAGGGTGTTGACGGGAAAGGCACATTTGAATCCCCCCACACCGAAGATCTGGATCTCATTCCCCTGCCCCTGTGCAGGGCAGGGGTCTGAACCTCAGGCAGGAGCACTTCTACATGCAGTGCCTAAGCTTAACAGCGAGCGAGCCCAGCCCAGGTACCCCTAAGAACTGGGACTGCCCTGTGTTCTTTCCCCAAAGGCAAGCCCAAAGGTGCTCACACAATACGTGAAGTACTGATTTTGTTAAAACCGGTTAAAACCACAAACTTGAATGAGGTTGTTTCTGCAGCAAGAGAAAGCACAGATGAGCTGGTTGAGACACTGGGCGTAAACTCTCCCTCGCCCCCCATGCATCCTGGCAGTACGACTCTTCGCTTTTCATGGCCTCCTGCCTTGCAACAAACTCATGGCTCCTTAGGGACTTCCAGAAGGAAATCTTCCTTTCCATCACTTCTGCCCGCACGTGTTGTCCCTCTTTCTCCGTCCTTGCTGAGCCCCAGCCTGTGTCCTGCAGCCACCCTCGGCCATCTTCTGCCCCATGAGCTCCATGTGTCTCTGTGGGCACAGGTAGGGCTCAGAGGTGGTTTGCCTCCCTCCCTGCTGCTCAGCCATAGCCTTTGTAACAAAATACGCAGTGCTTACACAGACTCGTGTGGGGAGCTCTCCACCAGTGCTCCTGGGGATGCGTGCGCTGGCCCCGGCGGGGGGGTCTGGGAGCCAGCCCTCGCAGTTGTCAGCCATCCCCACCACGAGACATGCCAGGCCTCCAGTGCAGCTTTAATCCATTGTTTTAATTTGGGCCCCTCCAGCAAAATAAGAGATAGAGAGATCTGTGCTCTCCTCGGCATAGCTGATCTGTATCTGTCTAACACAGCTGCCTTACAGAGGGGGCTGGGCTGACACTACGCGCCCCTTCTGAAGGTCCCTTGTGTCAGACCAGGTATAATCACCGCCTCTCCTTAAGCATAAGAATCGTTGGAAGAAATATGGCCACGGCCTTTCATGCACTGCCGCCTCCATTAGTCTTGCAGAGGGGACTCTCCCGTGGTGGAGACTACAACAACCAGTGGAGAAGGGCTGTTGGGAAAAGCCATGGGAAAAAGGGAGAGAGATCCAGAATATAAAGTCAGATCTGTTGCCGCATATGGAGAACACCACTAAAATGTGTTAATGGAGCAGCTGTAGAGCAGGGTTTTCCCGTGTCTAAAGCATACAGAAGCTTTCTCGGTCACTTCAGCAGCACGCAGAGTTCTGACCCAGCTGCGATGTTGCGATCCAGCCAAAGCCATTCTGGCTCGTTAGGCTACCTCGCATCGAGGGCGTGAGCGATGCCGGCACTTAGCACGGGGCTGTTTCACTTCCAGCAAGACATTTGCAACCTCGCCCTTCCAAGATGCACCAAGGTTTTCAGCTATGATGTATTTTGAATAAATGCATAAAATTAAGAACAATTGTTGATTCATACCATTAGGAAATGTAGGAGCATATAAAATTTTCTTCTATATAAAAAGAATACCTTGACTTTTGAGAGGTAAATCCTGCTGTCCTCCAATACCAGCGTGTATCTATCTGGTCAATCACCAATGAAGCCACAAGCAGTAAGGAAGATGTTTTAAGGAATATTTAGAGATAGTTTTGCCTTTTCTATGTACAGATCTATAGACATTTTTCCATAATTGAACAGTGCTGGTTGTTGGGGTTTTTTTTCAAAATTAATGATAAAAATAAAATTTCTCAACAACAGTCTGATGCAATGGTATTTCTTTTAATCTGAGACAATGCTGACCTCCTCCATTGCAAGATTTCCACTCTGGGTGTTCAGCAACAGGAGGTGCCCAAGAGGCTTCCCCTCAGAGTAGAGATGTTATCTCAAAACCCACATATTTAATCTTGAATATGGGGGGTGGGGGAGGGAGAAAGTCAGCGTATCAAAAATCAAACTGTTCTTGGAAATAGATATAGTCTGATCTGCAATGCACCATTTCCAGGGCTATTTTTTACTGCACACCTTCACAACTTCAATTCTAACATCTTGTTTCATTGAGTGTTGGAATTACCCTTTCAAGCCTTACGGCTACAGTACAAGTTTCCCACAGAGCTGACAAGCAGGTGTGCTATAACTGCTACTAGCGACTTTGCTGTGGTTTTATCACTGTCTCAGGGAGACAAGTTTGACTTTCTGAGCCCTCAGAGCCACTCAGCAACTTTGAGACGCACCTCTTCAGAGCCAGAGTTACGAGGCAGGTTGCACCACCCTGAATTGGCTTCGTAAGAATAAGAAAGCACCCCTGATTCCTTGCAGAAGATGCTCAGGAACAGGCATAACCTGAACTACTTTTGATACTTCCAACTTCAATTAATAACAATGCCCTAGTCTGGAGCAAAAGCAACCGCCGAGGTCAGAATGGCCAGATTGGCACGCCCAGGGAGATTTTGTCTTGATCTACAGCCACTCAGAAAAACTTACAAATCTGTTCCCACAGCTAAACGTTGCTGCTCTGATTTGTTAGACTAGCCCCTAGCTAACCCATTTCATGGGAACTGACTGCTAGTACATCTGACTGATGTCTTTAAAAGGCTCTGAGCAGCGAGTGACCCTGGGTTATTACAGACAGACAACTTGCTTCTGCAAATTCTCCCCTAGGAGGGAGGTCAGAATATACTCCACCCGCTCTCATTTCTTCTTCATGTATTTACTCTGCATGTAAACTCAACTGATTTATAGCAGAAATATCTACTAGATCTACAGCAATTCTTATTTATAAGTTCTCCCAGCCCTAATGCAGGAAAGCCAAGTCTCTTGCTTCACTACACTATGTTGCTACATGAGGTATGTCTGTTTCTTGGAATGGGAGAAGGCATGGTCAGACCCATGGGCTATTTCTCAAAAAGGCGTGAAAGGATCTCTGCTTTCTTCCACAGGGAAGTGCATTTCTCTAGAGGGTGAACCAAGACAGAGAATCGTACTGCAAGGAACTAATTCATTATTTGTCTGCGTGCCACTCAGAGAAGAAAATGGGACAAAGGGAGCAAAACTTAAAAGACAGAACAAATAATTTCTTTGTTTCAAAGTGCATGCTCCCTTACAAACCACCACGCTTCTCAAAGGTAACAGCATCAGTATCTTCATGATCCCCAGGTCATAAAGACTAGATGCAAGTGAGGCTGCATCTTCCCGCATTTAAGTAGCTCACTGAATCCAGGCCCCAGAGAGCAAGGGTATTATGTTTCCCAGATGATAAGCCAAGAGTGTTTTTATGGGAAATTGCACACTACTGCATGTAACACTAAGTAAAAATTTTCCCGAATCTACACAACACACTGAGCCTGTGCTCTCTGTGACACAGGAGGTGCGTCTAATGAAGGTAAAGGACAAAAAAAGTTACAGAACGGAGATACACTGGTATTTGAAGGAACACTGTGACAAAGAACCCTGTCACTGCAGGGGTTACCAAAACAAGGTAATCGAGAAGTCAGTTACTTGCTTCGCTAGGAGCTGGCTTATGAAATAAGAGCTGTAAACCACAGGCTGCGCAGAACTCAAGAACCACATCTGAAGAGACACCGCCCTTTCCTCCTGAAGAGCAGGAAAGCAGCAAACTGTTAGCAGCAGAGAGCACGTGATCTTCAGGCACACCGCAATACCGTGCTGCTGCTGTAAGGTCCCCTGCAGCAACCCCCATTTTACAGGCTATTAAAGGCTGATTCTACGTATTAGATGATCGTGAGCCCCACCCAATTAGGTCTGACTATTGAAATCCAGGGACCATTACTTGGAAACCATAGATCAGCAGGTTGGTTTTAAGAGACGAAAATCAGTAAGAAAAATTTCTGAAGACCACAGTCCCTGGACTGAAAAATACTCCAGCTGTATCAGAGAAACTGAGCAACAAAGCTTGTCTCATGCTATTTTTGGATAAAGGACTGCTCACATGCTGTGCACTAGAAGCAAATAGAAATGCGTGCCAACTCACCTGACCTGTGTATATTCTACACATTGGAAGCTGATAAATCCCACTTATCTCTGTCTATCCTCAGCTCCACTGCCACTGAAAATATCACTGCACAACACTGACAGCATTGCAAATCATTTACTATTCCCCAGAATCCGTATTGAGCCCCAAGAGTGGTTTCTCCACCAACTCTGCCCATTTTCATTTGGTAAACATGGACATTTCCCCCGCTTTACAACTGAAGCTAAAAATAGCCTGTTTCATAACTTCCCAAACTTAATCAGAAATGTGTTTTATGTAGCAGCACAAGCACTGGGAACAAACTGGGGTTATCAAAGTAAATTACGCACTGAAAGAACCATCTCTCCCTCTTCAGGAAGGGACTATGCTTTGAACAGGTTACAAAATACCACAAATTAGAAACCAACACATCCTCTTTAAAAACACATTTCCAAGAAAGCAATTAAAAACACTATTCATATCTTTTTTTTTTTGCTCATAGTTTATTGAATGAAACGAAACAAAACATAACCAAACACAGAAAACACCATCTGCGTTCCTCATGTCTCATCTGTAAGGCAGTCCTTCAGAACGAACAGCCACGAGCTCCTCCGAGTACAAAGGCCACAAGAGACCACAGTGCCACAATACCAGAGACTCTAAAGGGCAAGAATAAGAAAACTCTGTTAGGCTACTTATATTTAGGGCTTAATTTTGTTCTTATTAAGCACCGAGAATTTTTCCAAACTGCGTCAGGCCAGACATCCACCCTTCAGGAGCATCGCCGTCACCCCTCATGAGAGGGGTACGCGTTGAACATGGAATTCTCTGCTACTACTGAGCTTTCAACTCTGCTGTAGAAAACACACTTCCATCCCACACCTGGGAGACTGCCTCTCTCTCCTCAAGCTTATCAGAGCTAGCATAAACATAACCCTCTGCCTGTTTTGATAGCACATACGTGGTTTTGTGCTATCCATGGGGTAACATTCCCTGGTTAATCGGGATCAAGATTAAAGTCCAGTTGCCCAGGGCTGGAAGCTCACAAGCGGCCACCCAGCAGTCAGCAAGCGAACCTGCTTCTGCACCCCTTGTTCTGCTGAAGGGCTGGCAGAAGGACACCGCAGAAGAGCGGCAAGGCTGCTGCTGTGGCAGGGCCAGGCACCCCCGAGGAAGGGCTTTCCCCCTCCCAGCCTGCAGCTCCCCTCACTCACTGCAGCAGGCAGTTCACGCTCGGGGAGTGCCTCCAGTGACGATAGACAGAAACCCGGAGGTGAGGGTGATGCCTGTAATCTCGCAGAACGTGCCTGACGCTGTAATGAAAGCGGATGTCATGAGCCGTGGCTTGCAGGCTGCTTACAGCATCCCATAGCTCAGGACAAGAATCTCTAAGAGCTGTCACAGCAGAGGGAGGGTGGGATGAAGACTTGGATCAAAGAGGAGCAAGGGACAGAAAATTAAGACTTTCCAGTCACTTACTGCTTAAATGTATTGGAGAGCAGAATGAACTGGTTCTTTGAAAGCCGTCTGACATCAAAGCGACAAAGAGTTTTAAACTCTTCGTAAATCTGCCTTTCATTCAGCCCTGGCAAGCCTCGGACATGGACGACCAGGACAGGGGGATGTTGGCAGCAAGCATCTTCCCCAGAAAAATTCTGGAAAAAGTGCAATTCTGAGACACATCTGAGTTCAGAAATACTACAGAAGCACTACTAATATAATCAGAAAATCTGCAAAACGTGACACATATATAAGACAGGTTGTATAACACAGCTGTTGGTGTAAAATCATTTGTCTTCTGTCCCAAGATTCTTCGAAACATGAACCATAAAAGCAAACTGTCACGATTACCATGGAGAAACCACCAGAGAAACAGCAAGCTCTCTTACAGAGCAGAGAGAATTAGGGCAACGTAAACTAATGCCATCTTACAGGAAATAATATTAATGCATTTCGGTTGTGTCATTTGTATGACAACAACTTCTGCCAAGGTGGGCCCAGGCACTGGTGGATTTTTCTCCTCCCATGAAGCCATCAACGAGGCTACTGACCTACGCACCCCATAAAGCGGTCACAGACCTGCAACTCATACGCACAATGCTTGAAACACCACCTCGGATGAAATTCACTTTGTTCAGATACTCAGCCAGCACGGTGAGATACTGAGAGAAAGAAGGATCAGCCTCCACTGCATCACTACATCAGAAAACAAAACAGAACAAAGTTTTGTTTCTCCAGCGCTGCACTGCTGCACAGTGTCTCCAGAGCACAGAGCTCCTGAAGGAGCTCCTTAACTAGTGACAACATAGGTATTTCAGAGCTTGGTATCTTCTACAGAAGATGAAAAGCTGCAAGCAAAGGGAAGGGACTTTAACAGTTGCCTCTTAGGAACTTAAGGCACTGAATCACACAGTTTTCAAAAATGGAAACTAATGGAAAAATCATTTGACCCTTACCCAAGTGAACTGAACTTGAGCGAGCTTGTTCAAGGGCAAAGGAGTCACAATGCCATTTCCCAACCTCTGATGGGCCGTCGCATGGCCCCTGATTTAATTTTTCAAATGTCAGCTTTGACATAAAGCTACTACTTTCAGATTTATAAAATAAAAATTTAATTAGAACAGTGACATTTCCAGTAACACTTTCTCTTATCCAAAAGGAAGGCCAGCCTGCAAAACAAAAAGTCAGCCAGAGCGAACTGACGACTGTTTTCCACAGGGCCCATTCATGTAATGCAATTTTCGGTGAATGTTTAAACATCACTCACTCTCTGGATTGGCACAGTAGCAAATGAGCTGACTTCAGAAGAACTAGAAGGAAGAATAATGAGGTGCCATTAGAACAAAGCTAAAGAAACACAACTGAACAAATGAAAAGCAAAAACTGACTGAAGAGCAGCTAAGTTACTAAGAGCAACAGGTTGTATATAAACAAGTATTTCTCAGCATCAAACACAGCAAGAAAGGAATTGCCAAGTCCCAATGCAAACTCTGAAGAAGTGTTTAAGAAGCACTTTACCTGAACCACAGAGAAATGCATCATAGCCTGCCTCGTGAGGAGATTTATTCTCAGCTGTTAAGCGTCCAACAAAATAAAAAAGGAGGGAACACCTTTAGCACACTGTGGAAACTGCTCCACTGCAGAATCCTAACATTCATAAGATCCACTTTTCCGTTCTGGGTTCCCCCCACCCTCAGCTCCGTTTCCTTATTCACCCCGAAACCTTTACACCCCATAGAAAGTCTATGCTTCTGCCATGCATTTTAAAACAATACCAACAAAAAGGCAGCAGTTACATGAATGGCTGAAAAGCTTAGTGAGAGGCACGTTAAAAAAAAACTTTAACTTTTTTGAAGATCTAAGCCAAACTGTGTTGCATACATTATTGACGGTATGGGAACCACTTCAAAACACAGGAGGCCCTGTGCTGCAGGACATCATGCTGCCAGGAGAAGCCAGGAAACGTCTGCCTCACAGCCAGTATCACACTATGAACACAACCTCCTGCACACGCAGCACCACTAACTCTGCACGTGAGCCACCGAGCTCCTGCTACTTTCTGGGACCTCCCTGCCATTAGCTCCCACTATTTTCCATTCTAGGACTTCTATTTCCCACCTCCCCATGCCCCTTCCAAGGGACACTGACTCTTCACAGCACCAAGTCGGGCTCAGTTCAGTCCAGCTTAGTGTAAATGCCATTTGTGCTAGCAGCATGATGCAAACCTGCACTGCATTACCCTCGGAAGCTTACCAGGGATATGCAGAACACGTGACATTTTGGGAGTTGCTTTGGGTCTGGACAAAAATGTGCATCTGCAGCCGTCCGCAAATTCAGCAGACCCACTGGCACTCACTCGTGCTTTGCACACGGATATCCACAGAGTAAAACAAAACCCTTCTCACCTCCAGTCTTTGCAGATTTACACAGAATGACACAGATTTGCTTAAGAACATACCATATCTTGAGCAGTCACTTGCAAGAGCTATCACTGGGCACGCTGGATCTTTAGGATTTAGGTTGCTGCTGAAGACAAGCGGATGTGTAAGATATTTGTCTTTCTTCAATACATGAGACAAGCTACTGTCCTCTAGTGACCTGTCGCTTCATTTCAGAAAAAGCTACCGCAGACTTTCTAAGGAACTTTGGTAGTATTCTATGAAAAGGCTAACATACTTCGCTGAATAGTATCTACTAGTTTTCTTTCTGAAAACTAACTCCTAAATAATTCCTCAGACTCTTCCCCCAATCAAACCTTCTAAGCAGCAAATCTGCTCTAATTGCATACAAAAAATGTGAAAAGAACTAAAAACCAATTGAAAACTTCAAGGAAAGGCGCTGACTAGATGGTTCTATTTGAATTGAGAACTCTGGAGGACAGATTAACAGATACCCATGGAATAACTGAAATAAAAGAAAGAACAAAGCATAAAAACTCTGGGAATCTGCAGTCTGAAATCACCAAACCAACCAAACAAAACCAGAATCCCAGCACTGTTTTTATAAGCTCTAGTTTTGCATCTCCTTCTTGAGAGTAGGGGTTGAGAGGAAACAGGCAAAATTTTGCTTTTCTTCGCAAAATTGACATGAAAACCATTTATCCACAAAAGAAGTGTAAAAAAAGGAGCTCAGAATCTACCACATCACGGCTAAGCTCATGAGATACGATACCTACTTATGTACTCCATCCGAACATTGTATTTAGTTACTGCTTTGGGCTCAGTGCAGCTCTTTATTGGCAGCCTGCATTTGAAATGAGGGTGTATTTTCACCAAAAACTGAAACTCATTCATTTCGTAACATAACATAAGCAACATACAAATCTAAAGTTGCAGGTAAGGCTGTCTGCAAGCCAAACTTGTGAACAACCAAGTAACGGTGGCACAATACGAGAAGTTACTTAGAACAAGTAATTTACTCCACAGCTACCTTATAAGAAAGATGAGCAAATCTTTTGCTCTTAAATTCAGAAAGACAAGAAACCAGCTGAAAAACATTTTGGAGGAAGGAAAGTATGAACATATGAAATGACTGACTTTGAAATACCTTTCCCAAGAAAACAAAGGGATTGCTGAAGGCTTTATAGCCCACCACTTACCTGCACAAAACAGCATGCACCTCCAAAAGATTAGATACTCGAGGAAACGGCCATTTCTATAAAAGGAGAACGCGTTAGAAAACCAACCAAGACAGACCTCGTGATAAGTGAGTTCATTTACTGGTACTGCTGATTCATTAAATGAGATCTAAAATCAGAAAGTCTCAGGGCAACGCTGAGCATCGGTCACAGTTCTGTAACCACTGGGCACGGAGAAAAGATACCATCTCTTTTGGGTGAAAGACAAGCCTTAACTCCAAACAAAAAGACCTTTGCATCTCACCTTCCAGACGGATTTTGTTACAGTCTTGGTGTCTATGAGGACAGGAAACAGGTTGTGAATGTTCCTTTTAAACTCCTCATAGCTTTCTGAAAGCGAAACACATGCAGAGAAAGACATCCTAAAACCGAGGAAAAGCCAATTGCAAATGAATACAAAAGAGAGGTGAAGTCAGAGGAACGAAGCACCGCTCCAGCAGTTAAGAGTTCAGAAGAGGCAACTAGCACTGCTGCTTGCTGAGCACTGAGGGTGGCTGGGGTGGCGAATGACCACGGTGCTTACTGTCCCATCCCCGTTACAAAGGCAGCAGCCTGGGGACAGCAGCTATGTACAGCATTACCTGGAAGGGGCTTGTAGAACTTGTCGTGAAGATGCATAAGGTCCATAAGCATGTTGTGTCCCACCAAGGGCTATGGGAAGAATATAAACATAACAGCCCATTGGAGCACATTTTTGAACAGAGCTTAGAAATAACCAAACTTAGGCATGCTTAACAGCTGTAATCCTTTCCTCTGGTGGACAGCATCCACACATGCTCACCCAAAAGTCCTTCAGGGCTGCAAGGCTCATAGCAGAACTACCGCTTTCAGAAAATCAGACTTGTGAACTCCAAGGAGGGTATGTTTTCAGCAGCATTCTATTTTCAGTGGACCTAAGGAGCTAGGTGGATTCTCAGTTCAGCTGAACACTGGTAAAATCTTCCAGTGATCAGATTTATAGGCTCACTCACAAGGGGAGGGACAGTCTTTGCCTACATATCACCCAGTCTTCTAAAGCTGAAATTCAATAATCTGCATACAGAACATAAGAATTTCCACACACAATCAGACCAATGGTCCACATGGCCCAATAAACTGGTCTGTCACCTGCTGAAAAGCCTAACTTGCCCAAAAGGCAAGAAGCTGCCCAGCTTTCTTAGATGGTGACTCACGCTGTGCAACACAAGGATTTTCAGCATTGAAACCTACAGGTTGGGGGCTGACCTGCTGGAGAGCAGCCCTGTGGAGAAGGACCTGGGAGTGCTGGTAGACAACACGTTCACCATGAGCCAGAAATGTGCCCTT
>VZSC01014762.1:83780-101366 GCA_013398225.1 Steatornis caripensis | reverse complement strand
CGCGACGGGCCTCGCCCTGCCGCCGGCTGTCCTCAGGCCCGGGCCGCTGGGAGCCGGCGGGCGGGCGGGCACTGCTCGTTTTCCCACAGTCTCCACGGAAAGGCGAGAGGTTCGGGTGGCGTCGCCCCGCGCCCAGGCGGCGAAGCGATGCCTCGTCCCGTCCTTTGAAAGAAACACACCGGGGCGGGGAGGGGGCTGCTGTCCAGGGACGTCTCGGTCCCGGTCCGAGCTCCTAGGGCGTCAGCTGGCAAGGGCTGCAGACTGGCCGAGGGCAGGGGCCTTGGTGGGGAAGGGGCGGCTGGGTGAGCTCACTGCCCCCCAGCACAGGGAGATAACCCGCTTCGGAAGGCGGGGACCGTCCTCAAGATGGTGTTTTTAACTGTAGTTCTCAAAAACGTTCCATATTTATCAGGATTTTACCGCAAGTTTTGGGACAAGGCTGCAAATACGGAGGCTGCTCTCGATTTGTGAGTAGGTAAAAGACAAAGGAAGGAGCTGAAGACCTGCTTCCTGATGATCCCGAGAGCTGTGCAGTTGTGATGATACATGTTAGAATGAGAATTACCTTAATCTGTGGCTGAGATACTTGATAACGGTGACTTCGTTGATACAACAGTTATTTCTTTCAGCAAGATGCCGTTACTCCTCCAAAACAAAGCAAATAGATTGTTTGAAGTTGAAAGTGAGGGTCTGAGTTGTCACTATTCCCATTATACTACCACTTTTTCCATTTCCAGATTAAGTGGCTATGCTTGTGGGATAGAGAAAAACTTGCCACGGTCTGAAGGAAAAGGTTCATTGTATCTTCTTCCTATATGAAGTTGGCAAAACATCCTTTAAGCAAGCCCCTGTGTTAGAGGTTTCGTGTTACTGTAGTAGTGACTAACAGGTCACTTTTGACTTCCTTGACTTAGTTACAGAACAGCAAGCATTTTGGCGCAGTCGCAGACCTAAGCGAGGCAGAAAGGTGTTTCACAAACTCATGCCAATACCGTATCTGCGTAGAATTGAGGAGTAAATGAGAGTGAAATTTCATGGCATGACTTGCTGCTACCAAAAGAAACAGTGCTACCAACCTCTGCTAAACTACCGCCATTGCTCTTCTGACCTCAGTAGTGTCCTCCATCTTACCAAGCCAACAGAAAACTATTCTTTTTCTGATCAGTTAGTTCTGCGAGGTTATTTGGCTGAACCAGCTTGGAGGGAAGGGTGGGGTTTGGCACAGGTTGTGTTTTTTAGTAGCAGGAAGCCAATACTAGCTTAGCCGGGCTGAAATCTAATCCTAAATTAGGGCACGTTGTCTCAGTCGCCTGAATTGCAGGTTCTTGGCCGGTTTTCTTGTAAACTGAATCACCCTGAAGTTGGAAAGATAAAACTTTTTCTTTTTTCTTTCATTTGTTCAGTGACTGCTGCATCTGCTATTGCCAACATTGTGAAGAGTTCTCTTGGGCCTGTTGGTCTGGATAAGATGTTGGTGGATGATATCGGGGTAAGTAAGCTTTCTTTAAGAAGCGTCGGATTTGTATTCCTGTGTAAAAGTGCTTCCACTTAGTGTGCTTCAGAGGTCTAATCTCCTGTTTAATCTAAATCTCCTGTTTTTTTCCCTGATTGTTAGAGGGGGTAGGAGAACTGTGGTAAAATTCAGCATCCTGTAATGTATACTACATCATTTTACTGTAATTTAGTGTTGTAGGTTATGTAGCATAGTTGTCTCCTTCCTGCATGTAAGTTCTTGTCACTGCTTCTAAGTATCGGGCAAATTCACAAAAATGAATGTCACCATTAGAGTTAGGCTTGGGATGGTCTTGACTTGTATATCTTGGCCTCTGCATTAGGAGAAATAACAATTTGAATAATCCCATATCAACTTTAAAAGCATATTTCATATTTTAAATTCTTGCAAGCAAATCGGGAAGGTTCACCATTTTATAGGCTGCTGTAATACAGTCCTGTATCGGAAGGTAGTGGCTGCACTACTAATAATCCGGTATGTGCAAAACGTTCCATGAGTTTTTGTGACATGAAAACTTTTCTGATAAAGTGCAAATTCTGCACTGGTAACATTTCTGTTGTTAGAATGGGACTCCTGGATTGAAAAAAAAGTAAACACTTGGTATAAATAGTTTTTGTAATGGGCATTTGCAAAGGATTAGTAACTTTTATTTGCATAAACATTATGAAGTAATAGAAATATACCTCATACTAACGTTTGATTTCTGAAAATTAGGATGTGACCATTACTAATGATGGTGCAACCATTCTGAAACTGTTAGAAGTGGAACACCCTGCTGCAAAAGTTCTTTGTGAGCTGGCAGACTTGCAAGACAAAGAAGTTGGTGATGGGACAACCTCAGTGGTACGTATGTACGTTTTGCAAGCAGATACACCAGAAGTCAGTGTTCCATTATCACAGTGCAGCTTTTAATTTATCTGTTATGAATCTTGATGGAAAGTGAATCAGCTATACAGAATGAAAAACCTTGCAATTGACTGAATATAAACCTTGTTTTTAAAATAGGTTGCAGAATAAAGAAATTAGACTTGCAGTTTTTTAGAGGTGCTGGTTTCTGTACACAGCTGGTGCTCTGAAATGGAATTTGCTTAACTGCAGTTTCATTATCTTTTCCTTTCTTGAAGGTTGAGGCTAGATTCTAAATTAAGGTTCTTAATTTTTAACAACCATGAGAAATTAAAAGCGTTAAGACAAATAAGGATGCTGAGTGCTGAAAACCTGCCTGAGACTTTTGACAAATTGGGGTGGGGCAGAACCAGGTGGATTTCACCTGATGTCAGAAACTATTTATAATGCCAGGTTGCAAGTATTTTTTTCTACTGAGTAGACATTGGACAACTATTTGTGATTCTCCTTTCCACTTAGTGGCATCAGGTAGTTATTTTGCTTGTATGGAGTGCGTGTATTTAGTGTTTGTATTTCAAACAGGTAATTATTGCTGCAGAACTTCTAAAAAATGCAGATGAGCTAGTGAAACAGAAAATTCATCCTACCTCTATTATTGGTGGATACCGACTTGCTTGCAAGTAAGAAACTAATACAGTTGAAGTACATTGCATTTTTTTTAAGGTACAATAACTGCATGCTTTTTGTTTATTTCTGTATTTGGGGCAGCGTTAATACAGGCTTCCTGGTGCAAAATGGATGTGGCGTTTTGGCTTGGGTGTGTATTGGGCTTTTTTTGTTGGTTTGGGTTTTTTGTTTATTTTGAATTTCTGTAGTCTCACATAAAAATGGCACTTTACTGTCCTAGAAAATTAATTCATTTCATCCCTATGTTCTTTGCGATAACATTTACAAGGGCTGAAGACATGTAAGATTTTTGGCTTTGTGGGGGTGGGATTCTTTACCAGTATTTGTCTTTATTCTACAGGGAAGCAGTTCGCTACATCAATGAAAATCTTATCATTAACACAGATGAATTGGGCAGGGAGTGCCTAATTAATGCTGCTAAAACATCAATGTCCTCTAAAATTATAGGAATGTATCCTTTCACTTGATCAAGTTATTTAAGTGAGAGTGAGTGATTGGTGAGCCTGAGTAGCTAGGCTAGTTTCCTTTGCAGTTGATTTTGTCAATGGTGTATAGTATTCAAGCTGTCGTTTTTGTAACAGGGGCCTGAAAAACATTTCACAGATATTATCTGGCATGGGGAAACATGTTCAGACTCTTTGAATTTACTTAAACCTGGTTACTCAGATCACAATAGCTTTGACAGTGCATTGTTTCCTTACAACATGTCAGTGACACTAGGTAAGGAATTGTGTGAATGGAAGAATGAGTTACAGAAGTCAAGTACCTGGGAAGTGAAACTAGAGGAAAGAACATTGCGTTTTACTTAATAGTCATAGAAAAAACTGCGTTTTTAGCCTTTGTGCTAACAAGGGAATGCAGACTGACCATAGGATAGGTATTTTTGTTAAGGAACGAAAGGTGCATCATGCTAGCCTGTCCTAATTTTTTTTTACCAGTGTTTCAGCTTTAAGAATTACTTCTCCCTTTAAGGGAATGGTAAAGAAAGCTAGAAAGCTGACGTTCCTTTTTTTGGGAACAGTTTTTGACTCTGGGCACTGTTAGTGCCTTCTTTTCTGCGTAAGAATAATACTAGTTTTTTCTTCAGTTTTAACCTTAACAGCATTTTAGTGATGGTGATTTCTTTGCTAATATGGTGGTGGATGCTGCACTGGCAGTTAAATACACAGACCAGAAGGGTCAGGCCCGGTATCCAATCAACTCGGTTAATGTTTTGAAGGCACATGGCCGCAGCCAAAAAGAGAGCATACTCGTGAACGGTTATGCTCTGAACTGCGTCGTGGGCTCACAGGGTAAGAACACACTATGTTTTGTAAAGTTTTTGTGTGAACTTGGTCCTCTTAGTCTTTCTACGTGGATCTTCTTACTGACTGCATTAGTTGCAAGTCATGGGTTTTTGATTCCAGAGCAATTAAACAAGAACAAAAAACCCCTAGCACTTCACCAGTGGTTTCGAGGCTAGGGACTGCCAGCTAAAAGTGACCCACGAAGTTGTTGGTAAGTTACTGTAGTTTCCCTAGCCCACTGTCAGCACGGTAATGCTATGGTCTTCTGGAACAGAAGCACCTCCCTTGTGAGGAGCCAGTGTCAGGTTTTTGGGCAACTGTTCAATTTAGCAGAGCTGTCTTGTGATTAGGTAAGCAAGACCGATGGGGCAGCTTTTCATGGTCATTCGCATTTTGGGAATGGGGTCTGCAAAAAGGTAACACGTTATAATACGGAGGTTTTCTTAAAAAAACCCCTTTCTTTCCAAGTCTTCGTTAGCATTTTTCTGAATAAAAACTGAATAAAAATCTGAAATGTGAAAGTAGCATTAGTTTTAATCTCTAATGCTAACTCAATGTTCTGTTAACTCGATTTGACAAAATTCTTTTTCTTGTTCTCTCTTGTCAGGTATGACCAAGAGAATAGTTAATGCAAAGATTGCATGCCTTGACTTCAGCCTGCAGAAAGCAAAAATGAAGCTTGGTGTTCAGGTTGTTATCTCAGACCCTGAGAAGCTGGACCAGATAAGGCAGAGGTGTGTGGAAGCTTGAGTAACTGAGGCAGTGGGGTTTCACAGGATTGTTTTGGTCTCTTGAGCTGAGGTGGCTCAATGTAATTTTGGCTGAGCACAAGAGGTAAAAATGTTTTAAATGTTAACGCTTCCCAACAATACCAAATATTAATCTTAACTTCACTTCTGGAGGCAGAACTAGTGTTAATTGAGGTTTTGAGAAATCTAAGTATGTTTGTGCAATGGTCCCTTCTCCTTGCAGAGCTCTGCATTAAGATTTCAGGAAATGAGTTGACAGAATGTGATTGCAGGCTTTTAGATATATTCTTATAACTTTGACTTTATTGTTGCAGAGAATCAGATATTACCAAAGAAAGGATCCAGAAGATTTTGGCCACTGGTGCCAATGTTATTCTCACCACTGGAGGTATCGATGATATGTGTCTAAAATACTTTGTTGATGCTGGTGCTATGGCAGTACGAAGAGTTGTAAAAAAGGACCTGAAGCGGATTGCTAAGGCATCTGGAGGTATGTATAAATAAAAAATATTTGTCCTTTTTTTTATTCTAAGTAAAAGCTGTTGTTAGGGCATTGGTAACTCATTTTCAAAACATGGGTTCTTAACAGGCAAGCCATGCAAGATGAGTAGAGCTGAGCCACTCTTACTAGGTTTTAACTTTACTGTTGCTTTTAAGTAACCGTTCTGTCAAAGTAGATGTTGACTGAGGATTTACAGTGGTGGAAAAATGCTGCCTTGCCCTGGGAAGACTGTCTTCTTGTGGAAGTGGGAGCCAGAATCTGTATTTATTTGTGAGTGGTTTGTTAAGCACACATTTGTAAGCCTCTACTTAGAGACTTGTGTTAAGTACTTTGTTTGGATCGTTCAAGACAAATGAAGAATTTCCAAATCATTCAGTATATACTGAGAAAAAATTCTGGTCTTGTACAGATTTTATCTGTCAATTCTTAAATTTGCAAGAAGGCATTTTCATTATGGTAAAGCAAAGGAGCTTGTACTAGCTGTGGAAAAGTAAGTGCTGTAAAAGTTGAGCGAAAAGAGCAGTATGGATCATAAACTGCAGAATATTGAATTACTACCTCGGAATTAGAAGTGCAGTTTAATTTAAGAAAAATTTACTTATGCTGCTTTTATATTTCTTTACAATTTCTATTTCTCTTTTTATATGCACCTTCTGGCAAGCTGGCAAAAGATGTGCTGGAATTGAATGCTAATTTCACTTTTTTGTTTGTTAAAGCAACCATATGCTCAACCCTTGCAAACCTTGAAGGTGAGGAGAGTTTTGAGGCACTAATGCTGGGACAGGCGGAAGAAGTGATTCAAGAGAGAATCTGTGATGATGAGCTGATTTTAATCAAGAAGTAAGGATCCTTTTAAAATGGTTTTGTGTACACTTTCTACTAAGTTTGAGATAAAATCCCATTTATTTATTTTGATGCTATCAGTAGTATGTGTAGGTATATGCACGGGAAAGAGTATACAAGTCCACTGCAAACTAAAGGTGAAAGTATCAGTATTTAATCTCTTTTGCTGGAGATGGACACATGTTTCATCAACCATTATGTGAGACAATGTGACTGCTAGATGGGCTTCACTTAAAATTGTGCTTATAAACACATTCTAAAAATGTACAATTGCATTAAATTGCTAGAGACATTTGTACAGCATGTGTGTCACGTTCCTTTACGTGGCTTTTTGCAGTATAGTCCTCCTGGTTCCCTTTACAGACAGTAAAGGGAGATAGGTACCATGTGAGTAATTCCATCTGAATAAGGAGGTGCAAGCTAGATCTTACCATTTATAGTGGACGGCAGGGTTTACTTCTGCTAGTTTCATTGAGTCAGTCATCTGCTGGGCAGTATGAAATGGACCACGTTTGTTAAGAGAGGGGGTTTTTTAAGGGGTGGTAATTAACTGTCCACACACATGGTATCTTCCCTTGAAGTTTTTAGTGTGCCACTGCTATGTGGTACCTGAAGACTTGAGCATCAGTTTGTTTAACAAGAACATACCCTGGATATTAACTTTTCCACTGCTTCAGTATCCCTTCTCAGTATTCAACTTCCTGTAGTCTTGTTTGTGTGTGAATGAAATACTCTGACAGTGGCGGTTGGGTGGCAGTTACATGTTTACACTGTGATGTTGGAAGGCATTAGCTCGCTTGATGGCTATATACAAAAGAGAACTTTCCTAACATCTAATTACATTTACCCTTTATTCAATGGGAAAATATCTTGTTTGTCTTACTTTTGTCAGGTAGCTTTCTCTAAAAGACTAAACTCAAACTAGTTTCTTGCATATTAGAACTTAAAATATTGGCTTACTACATTACAATGTACATATCCTGCAAGAATGCGTAACAATGTTGAGATTTGTTTGGGTTTTTTTTAACATTGAAAGCCTGTCTCAACTGAACTTGGCTTTAGAAGAAAAATTCCAGCAAGAATAGTTTTAATTTATATTCTGTTCAACACAGCTGACATCTGATTCCTTTTTCCCCCCTAGTACAAAGGCTCGTACTTCAGCGTCAATTATCTTACGAGGANGAAAGCCTGTCTCAACTGAACTTGGCTTTAGAAGAAAAATTCCAGCAAGAATAGTTTTAATTTATATTCTGTTCAACACAGCTGACATCTGATTCCTTTTTCCCCCCTAGTACAAAGGCTCGTACTTCAGCGTCAATTATCTTGCGAGGAGCTAATGACTTCATGTGTGATGAAATGGAACGATCTATACATGATGCTCTCTGTGTCGTTAAAAGAGTATTGGAATCCAAGTCTGTTGTCCCAGGTGGTGGTGCCGTAGAGGCAGCGCTTTCAATATATCTTGAAAATTACGCAACCAGCATGGTAAGTCTTGCGCGAAGAAGTAATAGTGCGTGTGTGTTAAACTAGGACAATGTGGACTTTCAAGCATTTATTTTCTTCTGTTTGAAGTAGATTCTGTGGTTCGTGAAAGCCTAGTCATCTTACAGCATGTAAGATGCTTCTTTAAAATGGAGGATACAAGTTACTCTTTCTCTGATGCTTAGACTATATGGTTCTTTGGCCTGAAAATGTTTTGCATGTGAAAACTCCTATCTACTAGTGATAGTCTTTTATCGAGGCTATATTTTTTTCCTCCTCTGTTGCAATTGGTTTAAAAACTTTTTAACTTTCTAGGGATCACGTGAACAACTTGCAATAGCAGAATTTGCAAGATCTCTCTTAATAATTCCAAATACTTTGGCGGTAAATGCCGCTCAAGATGCGACAGATCTTGTTGCGAAGTTGAGAGCATTCCACAACGAGGCTCAAGTTAACCCAGATCGGAAAAATCTGAAATGGCAAGTATCTGTCTGTAGGAAGGTTAATAAAAATGAAGCACGTTGGTGACTTAGATAGAAAATTGTTCTACCGTTTTACCGAACTGTGATGTGCATGTAAAAAAAAGGGTGTAGGTTATGACCGAACTTTCCTCCCTCTGTCCTTCAGTCCTCTGTACATGTTACTGGGACCTAGTAGTAGTTAAACAGTGTACTCCCAACAATACTCCTACTTTTCCTACCTCTTCATCTGATCATATTTCTTCTTCTCAGGATTGGTCTTGACTTGATCAATGGAAAACCTCGTGATAACAAGCAAGCTGGTGTCTTTGAACCAACCATGGTCAAAACTAAGAGCCTCAAGTTTGCAACAGAAGCTGCAATTACTATTCTTCGAATCGATGATCTTATTAAACTGCACCCTGAAACTAAAGAAGAGAGAGGGTGCTATGAGGATGCAGTTCACTCTGGAGCACTTGAAGAATAGCTTTAGGTTTTATTTATGTTTGTCTAAGTTACACTTCTCCCTCTTGTAACTAAAATGTTAATAAAGCAAGTGGTTGAATGCTGCTGCTGTGTTCTTGTGAACAAATTAATTTGTGAAAGTGAGGTTGGTCCTCTGGTTGAGAACTGAAGCTCTACTGTGTTAACTAGAGCACCTGCAGTAGCCAGTAAGCTTGTGCAGTCAATGGTTGAGTGGCAAAAAATACTAAGTGTAAGCTTATTTAACTTCAGGTAAAACAAACGAATGTACCTCCATGGTGATAAGTTTATTAGTAAACTGTTTCAAAGGTAGTTAGCACTACCTGTTCACTCATTCATCTACATTCATCTCTCAACGCACATGGCTATTCCCATTCCTCCTCCTATACAGAGCGCAGCAACACCCCGTTTTCCACCCGTTCGTTCCAGTGCGTGTAGAAGAGTAACAAGGATGCGACAACCTGAGGCCCCAAGAGGGTGGCCAAGAGCAATAGCTCCACCTTGGATATTAATCTAAAAAAAAAAGCAGATACAAAAGGTTGAGTTAGGCAATCATTTAAAAGCAGCTTAGTTGAGTTTCAACATGAATGACTTCACTTGATACAGTGCTGGTCAGTAAGCCTGAAACTGCTACCCCCATTTCAAGGAGATTTGAACATGGATGCCACAGCTGTTACAATTAGTATTTCTTCTGAAACAGGCCCATCTTCACTGAGGATAATGAAGGTGACAGTTGAGGGAGGGGAGAATAATACCTGCTCTTTTTGCCATCACTGGAGGAATACAGTGGCAAATACACTTCCAGTAGCAAGTTCAGATTCTGCAGTTAATCACAAGTACGCTCCAGCAGCTTATCTAGAGTTGCATATGATTCCACCGCGATAACAGCTGTAGCCTGCTCAGCTAGGAAACAACCTGCCTGCTAGCAACACGAGCCTAGAACAGCGGAGCATAAGGATACGCCTGCTGCAGTTCCTGTCCTTTTTTGCTTGGGGCAAAGTGTTTGCAAAAGGACTGTTCTCAGCTCTTCAGAATACAATCCAGATGCATAGAACAGAACAAATTTAAATTACAAGAGGCAAATTTAATTATGGCCTCAAATACATTCATTACCTTTTCCGGATTTACTTTCAGTTCTTTTGCTATTGCAACAGATAGCGATGCAAAGGCTTCATTAATTTCAAACAGGTCAACTTGTTCCAGAGTCCAGCTGGCTTTGTCAATCTGAGGGAACAAAATAAATAGAGACTTTATTGTCTTTTAGGTTTTTCTCACCACCAGAGGAAGCTTTTCATAAGGTTTACATTGGGCAATTTGAAGCCACCACTTCTAAAAAGTTGAAGGAAACACATTTTTATAGCTGGGGTCACTGACAAAATTCCTGAAGACAACAGACAAAATTTCACTGTCGGTGAAAGTGGGACAATGTGCTGTAACATGGTGGGTGCTCTTAAAAATCTGGGTTAATTCTACACATGTAGTGGTGGTGGTGCAATTGTGGGAATCAAACCGTATGTGGTGATCTTACCAGAACAAGCACTGTTTTCAGAAGTAGATTTTATCAGATTAAAAGCAAGTTTTTCAGGACATAAAGAGATTTTCTGCCTAATACAGATTCTTACACAGGAAATGGCGAAGTGACCTTCAGTGACAGGTGTGAAGTGTAACCAACTCGTCCAGTCTCTCCTGCCTTTAAGTTGAAATGGCCGCTTGAAGCTTTTCACAGGCGGGTATTTTGGAAGATGGTTTGGCTCCATGTTATCCCTTGAGAAACTCTTGTGGTGCAACTGCCTACTTGGGTACCGGCTTAGGCATGTTTCACGTATTTACGATTTTACTTCCAGTTGCTCTAAAAGCAATGTTTTATCAGCAGAATCATCTGCAGCAATGGTGTTTCACAACCCGCTAGCCAGGCTGGTGCAGCTCCAAGACTATAGTTAAGGAGAGCCTCTTTCTGCTAGATATAGAGACAGTATGGAAATCGTTAACCTTCTGGGAAAAGTCTTACCTTTATGATTTCCCATGTTGTTGCAACACTAAAATGTAAGGCCTAGTCACTCCCTCACTATGAAACACTACTATGAAATTCTGAAGAGAGAAGCTAAAGATACCTGGAAGGTGCAAAGTGATAACACACATTACAAAGTTTACATTAAGAAATAGCGTGCCCTTTTTCAGACTACCTATAAAATTACAGGTACTGTTAAATACAGTTTGTCTGTTCTACATTTTAAACTAAAAATGTGTATTGTATACACATTTACAGCATTCTTGATTTAACAGTTTGAGATCCTGTAAGAAAAAGCTTCAGCAGCACCGTTCTGATTTTTCCACCTAAAGCCATAGAGCTTGGGTGAGTTCAAGTTAATTCTGCATTGCCAGGACATTTGGGCAATGAACAAAGTAAGGCCTTTACACAGTATAAATAACACTAAGGAGGAATACTAAAATCTATCGGCTGTACAAGAGCTCTTTCCACGCTCAGTTTCATAGCTCAGTTTTAGCAAATAATCCGCTGGGGTCACCCCGGGTACGTCTATACTAGCAAGCAGCGTGGTACCACAGGGGCTGCTCGCTCACAGCATTTTATTTGAGAGCCTTGTCCTGCGCACTGAACACACGCCACATCGGTGGCTGCAGTAATGGTCTGAGCACGTTAGATGTGGTTCTGGAATCCAATTTGCATGCTCCAACCCTTTTGCAGGGCAAACTGAAACAGAGGGCACCATCACGTTTGCTAATGCAGATGCACTCACTGGCCCTTCTCTCAGTGTTGTACTGTTGCAAATACAAATAGGCAGCGATCTGAAAATTAACCTGGCCAGACACAGCAGCCAAACCGTGTCATGGCAGGACCAGATCATCCTCAAATTAGGTCAGTATACACATCCATGAAATTTGATCTTTAGCCTCTTAGGTTGTCTAGGTGGCCTTTCACAAACCCGACTAGTTTATGCTCTGAACTTCATTCATAGACCTACACATTTTTTTTTTCCTCAACAAGTAGGCACTAGCCTGGTAGCACTAGAAATCTTAATCTTATATACTCTCTGCTATTTTAAGTCTTGTTTTCACTTAGAAAAAGTAAACCAAGTTTTCCTTAGAATACAGAAAAACCATGACATGGCCAGAAAATGAAAAGTGATTACAAGCAAGAGTTTTTAAATAATAGATACATAGAAAGATAATTACTTACAGCTTGCCTTATTGCTGAAATGGGCCCCACTCCCATTATAGATGGATCTATTCCTGTCTGAGCCCAAGATACAATCCGAGCCAAAGGCATAAGACCTCTCCTAGCAGCTTCCGATTTCTTCATTAGAATTACAGCTGCAGCTCCATCATTTATACCTGTGGAATGACAAACAACTTCCATGTATTTGTTGGGTTTTATGGCTTTTGCTGTACCCACTTCGACTACTTGCATAAATTCACAATCTAGACAGAACAAAAAATTGCAAATCCTTTATTGGTTTAGGTCAGTACGCTTTTCAGATCAGCCAAGTCTGACCTCCAACACAAACACCTGAAATGGGTAACACATCTATACTGCTGTGTAAATATGAGACATTTGTGATTTTTACTTGGGAAAGAGCTGAAACACAATCTGAAAAAGGAGCACATCACATTTATTAGGTAGACTTTGGAAGAGGCAGCATAAGGACTGAGGAAGAAGTTTCAAAGCTGCCTGTGGCAGAATAGTCCCAAAGGAGTAACATTTTCAAACACGAATTGTTAAGTTTTGCTTTGCCCAGACCTGCAGTATTAGAAACCACTAGACAGCTAGTTTTCAAAAGAGAGGATGTAGTTCCTCTTTCTTCCAGCCTATCAAATACTGCTGTTATTGTCCAAATGCTTTTATCGCTTCATAGAAAGCAAGCAAACAAAAGACAACCCATCTGTAGAGAAATCCTCCGCCATAGTCATATTCGAGTTCTCCCTATGGTGTCAAACACTTTGTCATTTTCTTCAAAATATATTCAGCAGCAACCGCACGGCAGCCAACCCCTCGCAGAGACCCTGCCTTGAGCCACAAGCAGCTACCGTTCTTTTCCATTTCAGTCTTAGCCAGACAGACCAACCTGAAGCATTAGCTGCTGTTACTGTCCCAGTGCCGTCTGTCAGGAAACAGGGCTTTAACTTTGCCATTGTTTCCAAGTTGCTCCCGTGTCGAGGGTGTTCATCTGTTTTAACTTCTATAGGACCTGAAAAACAGAGCGTTATACTCACAGGAGGGTCTAACTGCACACACATACGTCTCGAACAGAAATCCGGCACAAACAACAGGCTGATTGGGAATATATGCCATGTTCCTTTCAATCAACTAGGTGTTTTGTGGAGACAGCTTCCAACTCAGTGCAATTTGTTAAAGCTCCCTCTAGCTGCTTCTAGCAGGACAGACCGATGGGTTTTCCGAGACAAACACTAACAACTAAAATAATGTCTAGTTGGACAAAATCAGATCTTGTTCTTGCTGTTCCTCTTCTTGCAAAGAGTAGTCGAGTGTCATTAAATATTATTATCTAAACTGGTATCAGGAAACCCCTTCATTAGTTTGTAACTGGCCTAATGCCAGAACTCTTCCCACAGGGTCCATTCAATGCAAATGGTTAACAACTGATTCTTGATTTCTGTCTAGAAAAATCAGTTTTTGCATCCACCTCACAAGGAGCTGCGTGAATTCCTCTCTCTATAAACAGACCTTTGGCTCAAGCACCGTAATACGTCTGTTTATATCCCTAACAGACCTAAAGAGAAACATACCTAATATATGCTAACTTGACCCAGTTAATTAACTAGTAACCCTAATTATTGTCAGTGTGTATTTTACTAGGTGCGCAAGGTTTGCCAGATCACCGTGACTGTTTTAAGTTTGGTGCAGCAGGAGTCTAACGAAACAAAAATACTGATTTTGGTACCACATCCAAGCCTATGTTAAGTCAGTGCGTTGCCGGGGTAGTAATTACATCCCCAATAAAACGTGCAGTAGTAGTATTTGCAGAGAGCTACATTTAGATACTCTGCATTTGCATTCGTTCTCTTATTTCAAAAAATAACCATTGGAACTTGAAAAAGAGAGCAGCAGGCTCATGCTTACAGAACGGCTTACAGAGAAGGGTGGGTAACCGGGAAACCATCCACTGGTCACAGCAGACACAGCACAAAAGAGATTTTTCTTTAAAATCAGCTCTCATCATCCATTCACACCTACCTTTTTTAGAAGGCACAAGAACAGGAACAATTTCTTTCGTAAAATAGCCAGCTTTCTGTGCTGCCTCTGCCCTGTTTTGTGACTGAACAGCAAGTTGGTCTTGTTCCCCTCTGCTGACTTGCCACTGGTTGGCCACATTTTCAGCTGAAACAGGAACAACATGCAAACTGCCATCAGGAAATGCTAAAATTCTAAGTTGTAAAGTTGTAAGCACAAAGGTAGTCTTTAATGTTTGCTGTAGCAAGCAGCTAAGCTTGTTGAACAGTTTTCATTGCGATTTCCTTGTTTTGTTTGCGCATGATCCTCTGTTTCCTTTTGAGGGTGCAAATTTCTGTGTGGGATCTCCTCCCAGATGGTGTATCAAGTTAAATAAAAAATGCCAGCAATCTTTTGTAGTTTATTGCTTCTCTGGATTATTATGCTCAGATCTCTCCACAGCTGCTTCAGAGGAGGGAACAGTTCCAAAGTTAGTCTGTTTCATAAGCAGGGTCTGAAAAAGTAGCTGGCTGACTAACCCATCCACCATGCAATAATCTGAAGTTGCAGAACCATGTGTATCCACAATACGCTACGCAATTCCCCCCCACTGTAAATCTGTGGTGCCAAATGCTTCAGTTACATACAGTGATTATTTTGTTTATTTTTCCTGAAATTAAATTAAATTGCTCAGATTAAAATAGATGCAGCTGAGATTAGTTTTGACAGGAAAAATAACCCAAACAGTAGCTTTACATACAAAGCAGAAAATGCCTTCAATGCCTTTCAATATTAGGGATTTCTTTCTTTTTCACGATTACAACTTAAGGACAGCTTGAAACACCCTATTTGAAACGTCACATTTCCAAAACTTCCTATCAGTGAACTCTTCCCCTCTCCCCAGTTAACCATTTCATTTTCTGGACTGCCACCACTTACCTGTTATACCCATATGATACTGATAAAAAGCATCTGTAAGGCCATCAAGGATTATAGTGTCCTGCAAAGAAGCCTCTCCCATTTTCACCCCAGCTCGCATGTGAATTACATGAGGAGCCTGCAGGAAGGTATTTCAAGAGGAGTTAGATGTTTTATATCTCCAGTGCACAATACAGCCAGACAGCTGAAGAGACAGACCCTTGCCTTGCAGCTGCAGGTAGCTACCCCAAATCTCGGCAGTCTCCCCAGCTGCCTGCTCCGTCCCTCCCTCCGGAGTCCGCCAGCTGGCATGCTCTGTTTGGCCTGTGCATTTCTGCAGCAGCAGATCACCAAGCACCAAATGTTTTCTCTCCACAGATCGAATCAATCGTACCTGTGGCCCTATGCCCATGGGTCCCCCATCCTACCAGTCTGCTCTAGGTGGTTCCTGATCACACTCCACTGCCAGCCAACCCCAGCATCACTGTCAGTGCAGGCAGCTAGTGAGCCCTGGCAGAAGAGGCTGCCCTGTTCTTAGGGATCAGATCACTGGCCCAGCACCATCCCTTGATACAGCCTTGGGCTATAAACCTTGAAATGAAAGTCCTTTGCTTCCTTTTCAAGCTCAAACTGCTTGGTGAACAATAACGTTTCCACTTATTCCTTCTTTAGGCTTCTTGCAACACAAAAAACCCATTTCTATTGCCAGCTATCACAAGCAAATCATTCACCACAACAGAGCTAGATGGAAATTAAAATGGAATTTTAAATGTGGTGTGTGGTTGCATGGCACTTTTTCAGTAGCTACAGTATCAGTTTTTTTTTTTTTTTTTTAAAAAAAGCTACTGAAGTCAATTGTTGCATGTGTAAATTCATTCCCAAGTACAGAAACTGAAGCTACTCTTTCAATCTGCCTCCAGAGCATTAGCCTAGAAATACAGGGTTTCAACATAACTCAATGCTGTTTGCTCCCAGTAAGTCAGCGCAGTGCGAGTGCAATCATTTGATTTACCTTGCTCATACTTTCCATGCCTCCTGCGACCACGATGCTGGAGTCTCCCGTCAGTATGGACTGAGCAGCCAGGCATACTGCTTTCAAGCCTGACCCGCAGATCATCTGGCAGCTCCAGGCGGGCACAGAGTAAGGGATCCCTGCAGCAACGCTCGCCTGCCTGACAGGGTTCTGGCCGGCACCTGCAGGAACAGGCAGAGTTTTTCCTTTGTCTTTTCTTAAAAAACAAATGTCGGCCTTGGCACTTTTCACAGCAGGTACCCAGATTCCACCAAAATTTAGAACCTGTCCCTATTTTTAGTTGGTAGACAGAGAAATTCCCAGCGGTAATCTGCAAAGAGGAGCTCAGTTACCTCTCTCATTTATACTGTTGATCAATAACCTATCTGCAGGATCAGGGGGGTGCTATTGATTGGTAGTTTTAGATCTGCAACTCTGCTTTTGATGACAGGTCAGATGAAACAGCAGCTTCAAATTTGCACTAGCCTGTTGTACATGTGTAAGATGAGAGCTCATTTCAACTGCTACTTGCTGAAGGGTTTCTTCTTGACATCTCCCGTACGTCACAAATGGGCAACTTTCCCTACGTAAATCAAAAGCGCAGTTATGCGAGGCCAGTCCCGAAACCTTCCATTCTTTGTTGTAATCGTGATGGAGAGAATAGGAACGCTATATTCAAATAAAACATTCTCCATCTGCATCTCCCCAGGCCAAAGTAATGCCAGCTCTTTGTGTGCAAAGAAACAGATAAAGACAGTACATCATTCAGGCAGCTAAAAATATACAGGGGTCCGGATCAGCTTTAAGACAAAAATACTTATCTCCTTTATTTTCCACCTCCATCTTTAAAATACAAACCTGCCCTCTGACTCTGGTGATTAAACATTACCCTGGAAAAAGCAGGGGACCATTCAAAACAAACAGCTCCCTATCAGCCACCTGTTCATTAAATCAAAATATTTGTCTCCAAGCAAGCAGCACCACAGGTCTCGCAGGCCGGCCTTGCAAAATGCAGGCCTCGCACTTAAAATCTCAGCGTTATCATTGATTATGACGATAAATTTGCACGAGCAGACGACCAGCGTGAGAGAAGGGATGCTGCAACAAAGAAAAGAAGCTGACTTTCACACGCACGCCGTTAGCTACTTGCGGGATTTGAAAGACCCAAACTGTCCCCCCACCACATCCTTCCCGAAGACCCAGCAACGCGTTAGGTCACGCGGAGCGTTCGCAGAAGCGGCCGGGATGCCGCTCAAGCCCTTTGCTGGGGAATCAGGATCTTAATGGGCTTAACGGCCAGGAACAATGTCCTGCAGCTTGAAACCCGAGCTGTTTCGGTGGGGCAAGGCCGGAGGGATGCGGCCGCGGAGAGGAAGCGTACCTGCGGTGAAGACCTGCCCCAGGATCACCTCCGACACCTCCCCGGGGGCCAGCCCCGCCCGCCGCAGCGCCTCGCGGATGACGGCGGCGCCCAGCTCGTGCGCGGGCAGCGCGGACAGGCCGCCGTTGAAGGAGCCTGGGCGGACACAGAGGGAGAGCGATCAGCACCGGGCCCGGGGGGGCGGGGGCACCCGGCCGGGGTGGAGGGGGCGCACCCGCCGCCCGGCCCGGCCCGGCCC
>VZSC01014762.1:36997-74399 GCA_013398225.1 Steatornis caripensis | reverse complement strand
ACGGCAGCGGGGCGGCCTGCGGCTGCGCCTGGCCCGCAGCCGGCGGGGTCTCCGCGCAGGAGGCGGGGCTGCGCGGCAGGGCCCCGCCGTTGGTAGCGGGGCGGGCGCGGGACCCGGCTCCACACCGCGGTTGCTGAGGCCAGAGCGAAGTCTGCCCGGTCAGAGTGTTGTTTCGAAGCTGGGGTGGGTTTTTTTCGTATTTCGGGAGCCTGAAGCCTGTGACGGGGTCTTCCCCACGGAACTATTTTTCATAGCGTTACAATAACTGGCGGTTACTTCAGGTGTAACTAGTAAAGCAGCATACCTGCTATTATTTAATCGCTTTGTTTCTTAGGGTATTTTTAATCCTTAAATCCCATGCTTCCAAAGCATTATAGTAGAAGGTGTACAGACTACTGGAGTTCCCGAGATTAAAGTGCACTTTCCCAGTTTCAGCTCTCTTAATATTTAAATTGCCGTAAAAGCCTAAAGCTTCATGAGAGTACATAAAAATTCCTTCGGTGCCCATGATGATGTTACGTTAAGTATGGAATACGGTTTTATATTGCTTGTTGCCAGGAGCAGATATGCAGGAGTGGTGTGTAGCAGCCATCATTTCCCCAGAATCACGAAAGTGCTTTGTTAGAATAGTGTAGTTAAGCTGTTCATCATATAAATTGCAAAATATAATAGTGTTAATTCCAGTCAGTTATACAGGAATGTTGTTTTCGTTGATTGTTTTTATAGTAGAAAACAGCAGTTCATCATACTCTTGCAAAATACTTCTGATCTGTGTAGGAGAGAGATCATCTCCTCTTTTAGAGGAGAGCCAAGTGATGAGAAGCACTTCTTGCTGCACAGTACTTGAAAAGTTGCTGTGCTCAAGTCAAAGAGTGAACATTTAAGTTGTAATGTTACTGTCTGTAGCATACGAATTAATCTGTTAACAGAATGCGAAGGCAGATCACTGTGACAACTGATGTAGTCAGCCTGATGCTCTTGATCTTTCTGAAAAACACTGAGCAAAATATATAGTAGTAATAAATTTCTAAGCTTTTGGCAAGTTAGGATGGGTGCCAAAAAAGCCTTTGCATGGGAATAGTGAGGTGAAATTCACAGATACAGAAAGGGTCTAGTGTTTATCTGTAGAACCTAGCTTTTCCAAAATAACCTGTAGAATATTTTTAGCTAGTATGGTTTTTTAGCGTACAGTTCTGTTGCTACAAGTGGTGATAGGTGACAGTGAAGTCTGTAATGCAGTGGCCTGTAACCTCAGTTTTTATCACTTTCCTGTTCTTGTCTGAAAGCAAGGAACAGCTTTGTAAACGGTGGTATGCTGGGCGTAGAGGTTAGAATAGCCAGGTCTGGTGCTGCTGTAGATAACTGTGTGCTGGAACTTTGTGCGAGGTGTGAAGGTAGAAGGGTAGGCTGCTGTTAGATGGAGCATCAGCCTTTGATTTCTTTTAGTCATGATTGTGGCAGCAATCAAGCATTCATAATTGTTGTATGCTGCTGCAGGGTTCACAAGCCAAGTCTTTGGGGAAACTCACCTTTTTGGTATTTGTATGTTTCTAATACTTTTTTGAGGAACACAAGTAATGACATTATTGTTGCACAATTTAATAATTGTTAGCTGTAGTTCTGTGGGACATCTGAAAAGTGTGTTTCTCTTTGTCAAGGACTTAAGTCTTGCTGAGATCTTTGAGACTACTTCCAAACACTGAAGGAGTTAAAAGATCCTAAAAATCTTTAGGAACATTGTAGTGGGAGGCAGGCAACCTAAATACAGGGGTCATAAGCATTCCCCCTGTGAAATCAAGTTATTCTGTACTACTTTGGATGGCTGAGTTGGTCACCTGCAGTTTGTATCAATAGCTTCTTATGCTTGAATATGTTTAAGGTATGTTTTTGGTAAAGCAATCTCAAATAAGGACTTACATCCAGAAGTTGAAGCAAAATGCTTGAGTAACTTCTTTTGTGTGAGAGGAAAGGTGGTGGTGGGACTTCTTAGGCTAGGGAAGCACGTAAGTGCCTGTGTGTTAGTAAGACTAGGAACAGAAACCTACCATTCATCAGTGAGGTGCTTCTACTGAATGTCTTTGGAAACCTTTCCCTGGGTGCTAATGTCCATTTTTATTTTATGAAGGGCTTGGAAGTTGTTTGGTCTGTGTGCTGTACTCGATATGGGTTTTTTTTGCGGGGGCGGGGGGGGGAGTTGTGGGTTTTGTTTTGATTTTTTTTTAAATTTGTTTGGTAGAATGATGTGTATTTATCAATGGTTAGTGTAGGTTGAAGAGGCTGTGCTTCATTTGGCATGGTTTTGTTTGCCTTATTGGCAAACAATTTTAGGACTTGGAAAAGTTAAATTAGTTCATTGGGTGGTGGTGTGAAAATACCTAAGGTAGTTTGTAGAAGTCTTTTTCAGAAGATAAAATCTTTTTTTAACTACGTAAGAGCATTGCTTTTGTGAAGCTAAGTGTTCACAACCAAGGAGCTGATGCATCCTTTTCCTGGTATACGTGCATTGCAGCAGCTTTACAAGCTTGTTGAATCTTAAGATTTATATGCAACCCTTCTGTTGGAAAGCATATTGCAAAGATGCATGCCTCTAGCAAACCTTGCATTTGTTGTTACTCGTATGCTTATAGTATTTTTTTATATAATCATAGTTGTAGAAAATACTATGTATTATCCTTTTGAGATAGGGAAGCATGTCCTGTAACTCAAGGAAGCGTGACTATTTAACCTAGCACAAAGCAATCCTATTACGCTACATGCACACAACAGGAATTGAATTTGACAGTGTATCCAAGCCACTTATTTGACATCTTACTTTTCCTAAAAATATTCTGAAGGGTTTTAAAATATCTGCCTAATACTTCTTGTTTATCAGAATCCTAGAAGTGAGAGAATGAGTACTTGGGAGAACATGTTATTTTGACATAACCCAAACATTAGTGGTAATGTTCACAAATGATTTACTTTTATTTTGAAGAGATATGGAGGTTGTGGTATAAATTGCTTTCCTCAGAGCCTGATTATCCTTTACTCTGTAAAACACAGTGTTAAATCCAAAATGTCAGTTTGATCTAAACAAATATGGACAAAGTTGAGTGGGTTTGCTTAGTTAAATAGGATGAATTGATTACTGACAGGCTTTTTAGACAGCTAAACCAAATTTTGGTTAACTTTTAGAAAAAACGCATCTGTTGACTTTGTATCTAGATTTACAGCAGCAAACTTGTCATAGTGGTGTTTGGTACTCTGACTCCACATATCTGCATTATGTCAGTATTTCAGTAGTCTATATTGTCTAATAAGTCTGAAAAAATTAAAGCTAGATGTACAAGTTTCTGACTTGTTCAGTATTTCATGTACACTAGTAACTATACTAAATAAACATCCTTTTTTTTTCCCTCTCCCCCTTCAGAGTTCACAATGACGAATGAAGAACCTCTCCCAAAGAAGGTATGTTTAAAAATACTTGTGACTTCTCCCCCCGCCTCCGCCAGGTACTCGTGACAGCCTGATAAGTTGTACTTTTCCTTCTACTCCACAGGTTCGCCTTAGTGAAGCAGATTTTAAGGTTTTACCTAGAGATGAGCTCATCTTAAGGTAAAGTAAAAAGCAGTTTTACCATCTCAACACTTCAGTGAACTTTCAATGGAAGATGTGTGACCTCCCTCTTCCACTGTTTTTAGCATTCTTGTTCTGAAAAACCATTTGATCTTCATGATGTATCTCTGTGAACTTCTTGTCTTTTCCCAAATATTTTTATATATAGTTTGGGGGTGGAGGGGGAAACACTTTCTCCAAAGGGATGAAATTCTCAACAATATTTTGTGGTTTTTTTCTTCAGTTGTAACTTTAGGAGATACAGTTGCTTACATTCCTTGCTAAACAGCAAGTTATTTTTAAACATCAGAAAAATGTCAGCTCCTTACTCCTACAGTAAGTTTTAGGTGTTCTTAGTCCGTGCAGTCAGCACGTTCAGAGATTAACAGTAAAATGTTAAAATGAATTTTTCATTGCTTAGAACTTGCATAAAGAAGAGTCTGGCCATCTTTTTCACCTTTTCAAAAGCTAAATGTCACCATGGAAAAAATAATAGGCAATCCTTTTGCGCAGACCACTTGCTTCAGGAAACTGACTCAAGCCACTTGTCTCTGTTTACCTGAATTTCTTGATTTGTAAATAAGGAGCTAACCAAACTAGGCATTTGTGGGTCATGTGTTATCTGCTGGAGTAGTTTTCCTGTGAATTTTGGTAAACTTTAGCTCTTGCCTTTTTGTATGCTGTAAGTTATTAGCATTATTAGGGTTGCTCCAGTTAAATATTGCTGTTTCATAGAACAAAGACTAAACTATGTAGAAACATGAGAATACAAGTGCAACATTTAGTGCATGTGATCTGCTATCTGCTACTCCCTCTTCTGGACAAACTATCCTGCCAGCTCCTCCTAAGGTGACAGTTCTTACCATAGTCTCAACATAGTCTGGCTCCACATGCTTAAAACTGTTTTCTGGCTTCCTCCAAGTATCTATATTCTTTTGGGTAGTAAAGAATAATGTCTTTAAACAGTAGGAAAAAATGCTGCTTCAATGGTTTAGGCTTTGTGAACCTCTTTATAAAAGTTCCTGTATACCATATTATCTCTGGGAATAGTGAAACCCAAAGTCTGTAAAGCTATCCCCTTACTTCCAGCTGTAAAATTCCTGTCAAAGTGTCAAAGCATAGATTCTGTGCTGCTTGCTTTCTGCCTGATAGTGTGAAAACAAAAAAAGGCTTCCAGCTGTAATCAGTTTCTGTAATTTGCAGTGATTAGTTACTGCCATAGAAGAGATAAATTTCCAGCATGTACTCAAGAGAGATTGTGATGGAATACACTTAAGGAGGTAAAGTACCTCAGCAGCTAAACTATGTTAATGAAGAGACAGGAGGAATTTTGCTAATAACAGGTGTGTTGCTGTCAAATCTTTTTAGTGTAGGCAAAACAATTTCTGCTCTCAAAAAGGCCACTTAAGATTTGAGGAGAATAACTGTCCCTTATACCCAGAAGTGGAAATTTAAATGCTGTTTTGGCCATGTCCATTTTGTTTGTTTGCATTAAGCAGTCCTATGAGCACTGTTTATTCTTTGAATGGAGTGTGTATTTAATTTCTAGTAAGTTCATCTTTAACTGTGATTTCACATAAACCTACCAAGTACTACGCTAACTGCTGGCGTAGGTTGGAATGAAATATAACACACTTATGTGTATGTCATATTTTAATCAGAGGCATTTCTACTGCTTTCAGGCATAGAAAAGCATATGTTGACTGCTGCGGGATTGTGTTAAGATTTGGAATGCATTTTTTTGGTCCATGCTTTAGTGAGGCAAATGCTTGTTAAGATACGGGCATGTGTCATGTGCTTTTGGTCTTTTAGGTGATACATTATCATCACTGTACAATTGCACTGATAAAACACTTATGTAGAAAATATTAATTCTTTTTTGTCAGGTCCTGTGCCGTGAATCCCAATTTCACTGTTCTTTTCCATCAAGTACATAATTTAAGTTTAGTCGTTTTAACTTCTGTTGATGAAATGTGAGCAGGATCAACAAGAAACCTTCCAGTCCAGCCTCTTGGGAATTTCTGCTTGTCTCATTACTTGTTGCTGCAGACTCATGTCCTTCATCTTTCCCCTCTTCAATGCAGTAGCTACTTAGCTTGAATGTGTAGGAGCTTCTGTGGAAGAAAGAGGAGCCAGGAACACAATAAGAAAGCACTCTGAATCATAGCTAAAAATCTGATCAGTATTGCCCTAATTGTTTAGCTTAGTGGTTAGTCTGTGAAACATTGAAGCACCTGATTTACACAAGCGGTTCTGAGGAAGTACAGTGCTTTTACTGAACTTCAATCAACATGGACTTGTAGCCAGTCGCTTTTGGAACAGCTTAGATGCAGTGTTGTGTGGACCCTATCCCCAAAGTGCTTACTGTTTATTCTTGGAAAAAGTGAACCCCTAAGCTCAGCATAAAAAATGGGTGCTCCAAGAACAATAGTGGTATTTATGGAGGTATTTTGAAGCCATGGAGTCTTAAAGTCTCCTTAATTTTTTTTAGAGAATGAAGGAAATTCAGTAACCTCCATAATACTGGTTAATTATTTTTCAGTTCTTGTGAGACTGTAAGCGACCCTTTGAATGTAAATAGGATTCAAGACTGTCTGCCTAGTTCAATGTACAGCTCTGTCTCTGTTCTGTAGTGCCTTTCCTAGTAGCACTTCAGTGAAGTTACTGAGATTGTCACTGTTTAGCTATCACAGTACTGACAAGAAGTACTGAACAGATCAAGAAGCCAATATTGAGTGGAAACCAAACCAACTGGAGAAAAAACTTGGCTTTTTAGCCTTTGTCTTTTTTCCCCACTGAAGCTCATTGATGAGCTGCCCAAGTCCCTTACAGATGTACCAGAAGGAGCAATGTGGAGTGAGGAGGTCAAGGCAACTCTCATGTTTGCTTAAACCAATGCATATCTCAGGTTGTGTGTGTGAAAAAGAGAACTCTCTCTCTCGGGACTTGGGAAGAAAGGCTTCAGACTTAAGGTCTGGCCAGCAAGTTCCTGTAAATCACTGGTTTATTTAAAGAAGCTTTTGCAAGTATGTATAAATTCTTAAATAGGTCAATCAAAACCTGTTTTTTAAATGTCGCTGTAAGTGTTAATTTTACATATGTCTATTAAAAAAAGTTTAAACTAATGCAGGTATTTTGTGTAGGTGAAACCTGGTAGAAGGGATGTATCATCTTCAAGTAAGGCAAAGAAGTTTCCCACGGGGGAATGCTTTCCTCCTGTAGTTGCAGATGTGCTAGTAGCAACCTTCAAATCTTAATTCTGACAAAATTTGGGGAGTGAGGAAAATATTTGTATTTGTGTCACTACTGATTTTTTTCAACATGTTTCTTTTACTGAACTTTAAAATGTATTTAGGGGCAAAGTTTTTCTTCCCTGAAGAGCCTGTAAAGTGAGCTAGCTAGAAAATGTTTAAAGTTTGTAATTTTTAGGAATGCTATTTATATGGGAACTTCAATAATTTATCAGAGGTCTTCACTGTAAGACACTGGAACGCATTAAAGTTGTATGCTTTTATGCAGAGGATTACAATATTTCTGGATACAGTTTGCGTTAAAGTTTCTAACTGGATCTGAAACAAAGATGTACTCTGTGGCGTTTGGTGACATCAATGAGTTGACTTTTTCTAACCATTTCCTGATAGCAGTAGGGCCTAATGAGGCTTCGGATCTTGCTTGCTTTTTTTATTGTTGAACTCATAGCTCTGAACCCTTGGACTGTACTGGTCTTGTACTTGATGGCTGGGACTTCCAGGTGATACTGCATCCACTGCTACGTTAGCCTCAGCTTCTACTGTCTGATTTCAACATGGCTGAGATTCCATCACTGGGCAAAGGCATTGTTACGATATTCCGCAAACTTGCTTTCCTTGTCATCTCTTTCAAGCTCTGTGTGAAAACTTAGAGTGAGAGTCATGTAATGGGAATGCAGGATCACCCAAGCCTTGCATGTCAGCAGCTGGGAATTCATATTACTGAAAAGTTTAGAAGCATAACTGTTGTACATGGAGATTCAGTTGTACAATGCAAGACCAAAGTTGTACATATGGAAATGCTGCCCTTTTATTGTTTGGTTAAAAACAGGTTTTCTGTGAGAGTTGTTCATTTAGAGAATGGTTAGACTCAAACACCATTCCTGTAGTCATTTGAGACCTGGAAATAGTTTTACGCTTGTCCTGTCTGGTTGTAGTACCATCTGGTCTTCTCTATCAGTGTAGGCATAATAAGCAGAGAAGAAGGAATGAACAGATAAGAGTTAACAATGTTCAGAATTGGAGCACTGAAAATATTGTCAATGATCTTCAGCATCTTAATTTTTTTAAAAGGTTTTATTCTATCATAGTTCCTTATTTTCATTTTTCTTTTGCTTAGCCTCAGAAGCCACAACGTTGTAACTTCAGCTTTTCAAAGATCAGAATTCCACTTTAATTCCCTTTTTATGATCTGTGCTACTACTTTAAACAAGGGAAAACGATCAGAGCGAAATAAGCTGGAAAGACAGTATTTAGGAAAATAGCTTATTAAAGGCACTGAACAAGAAAAGTTAGAACAAGAGGAGACTTTAAGGACTTAGTTTTAAGTCTTAAGTTAGTTAATGGACACTTAAGTGCAAACTAAATTATCAGGGCCATCACAAGACTGTTTTTAAAATACCTAAAACCTAGTCAAAGTGTGTGTGTATATATGAAAAGAAAACATTTATTTTTCTTCCTTTAGCTTGGTTTCATGAAAGTTCTTCAGAAACTGCCTTGTTGATATATTTGGTAAATATTTTTGAAGTGTTAGTCCAGGGTGACTGAGATCACTACAAAAATACAAACACATCAGATGAAGAGTCACAACCGCATTTGATTGAAAAGGAATCAGTCCCCTCTCAGCGAGGGCCTACCTACTTGCTTATTTTTCTGAGCTGAAGTTATTTACAAGAATGGTCTACTTCATTAATGTGGTCTACTTCATTAATGTAAAAGTTTTTAAACTTACATTATTTCACTTTTGCTGCTTTTAGTCTATTTGATTGTCTGTTTTAATGAGTTCTTTTTTAAAAATCCAGTTGCAGGAAATAAGCCTGCTTCTGATTTTTGCCTCTATATAGTTGCTAGCTTTCTGGTTTACCTGAACTGAGGTGAAAACCAGCTCACTTGCTAGAAGAGAAAATTGCTTCTGAGAATCTTCTGTAGTTGTAGCAGAATTGAGATGGTGCATGTGTGTGAAAGTAAAGCTACTGTGGTAGAAAAAGTTCAAGTTTTAAAATGGATGACTTGGTTGTTGAAGAGTTCTCTCTGTGTCAGTGTTGTGATCACAAGTTTATTCTGTACAATTTTGTAAACCTGCTTGAAGATGAACTGCCAATGGTCTTCACCAGATTTTTGACAGATAGGTTTTTGACAGTTATGTCTGAAGAGTCACGTCTCTAGAAGAGTTGACGGGCACATGAATTGAAAAAAATCTGACATGGCCTACTGCACTCTGGGTTTTCTTCTCCAGGAATTCAGTTCTTGTGTACTAGCAGTTGAGAGGTGACTTAGAGGTATTATCTCGGATGTTCTTGGTGACTGTGGGCTATGTGTGGGTGTTGTTCCCACCCCTGTCCGCCCTGGTGGTGGTCTGTCATGTCTGTTTAACTTGTGTTTCAGGTCTTCGTTTCACTTGCGCTTTGTACAGCTCTTGTTACGGGGGGTGGGGAGGTTACGATTTTGACAGAGTTGTTTTCAGGCTATGAGATGTAACTTAGAAGTCAATTAATCCTGCAGCTGTATTTGAAGGCCAACTCTTTCATTTAGTGTAATTATTTCATATAAAAATTAGGTTCTTTCAGAGTTTGCTATTTATAGACTGTTTCAGTTTCATTTTTGGAGGATTGAAATGCCTTGAACTAACATAGAACTATTAGTGAAGAAACGGTGAAGACTGGTTTCTAACAATGTTCTTTTTAGAGCAGAGAGGTAAGTTTTAAGAGTTAAGTGGCAAATCAGCTGTCCTGCAGAGCTCAATGGGGTTAATTCATGCTGATTTCATGTTCAGCTGAAGAGATGCAAAATTTTGTGGCTGCTAGAAGGAAGAGATAGTGTGCTTACTTTTGCTTTCCCCAGTGATGTTATCTCACTTGTTGTTACAGATCTTACGCTTTTTAGACGGTTCAACAAGCTGTTTGAATTCACTAAATGGTCAAAAATTATCTAGAGTTAGACTTTATAGTTTTGAGTGAGGCAGTGGTGTTGTGTGTTGGGAAGTTAAAATAGAGCAGGTATGAGGAGTCTAGCATAAAATAGGTGTGTCGGGGAGAAAGGGTAGTTGGGAGGAGGGAAGAGAAACCTTCCCTTTCTGTAGTGGTAAGCTATTAGATGAATTTGTTTTGTAGTGTGGAATCATACCATCATGAGGAAAACACACAGTTAGGAGTAAAGTACTTCATTAAAAACAAACACCCCCACCCCCTGCCAAAAAAATAAAAACCCAAACCAACAAAACCCCCCCCAAAAAAAACCAAAACACCATCATGTGAACTTTGTGGTAAGGCATGTCATGCTAAGCCTTGCTGCAGACTTTATTTGCTACTGGATTTTATAGTTTGTGTCAAATGCAGTGCTGTTTTTAAGTGTGAGGTTTTCTGACTATGGATGACTCGCTTAAATACCATGCTTTCAAAGAGTTATTAAATAACTGTGTGGCTTCTGGCTGATGAAAATAATCAGAGTATGGTATTGGTTTGAATGAGCTAGTATAACTACTGCCAATTCTAGTGTATTGTAATACACTTCCGCTTGTCGTCTTGTTCACTTGGTAACAGACAACATTGTCTTTGTAGTGTGGTTTCAGTTACAGAATCTTGTTTGAATTGCTTTTCTTTGAAAAGGAGATGTCTTAGGTACTTTACACAGATAACTAATAAGTGTTTGATCCCAATGTTTGTCCAAAATACTACAGTAAGTTTTAAGATGCCAGTTTTAAGTGTTGTAATGCACAGCTACCTTTTTATCCTTTTGATATGCAAAGTGGATTTAACTATTTCAGTGATTAGAAGCCCCTTTTTTAAAACTGGGATTGTCTTTTATGCAATTGTGTAATTCCCTCTTGACGTTTTCTGATTATGGTATGAATGTATACTCTGAAAGCTTAGAGGAATGAGATGCTTTGATTTAATAAACTGCTTCAGAATATTCTTTTTTCTCTTTGTCCCTGCAATAGGTGGAAACAGTATGAAGCATACGTGCAAGCTCTGGAGGGCAAGTACACAGACCTTAATTGTAAGTTAGCCAAGTTTCAAAATTATGAGTATGAAGCAGAGTGTTCCAGTAATGCCTGTGCTTTCTAAAACTGTTAGATATAAGAGATAATAATTGATATGTCAGTTATTTGTCAGAAAAAGGTCCGTTTTTTTCTAGTGCAAGTTTTAGCCTTTCCCAGCTTTCTCAGCCACTTATTTTGCTTTGCAGATCTTACACAGCTTCTAAAAAGTCAATTTTGCTTCTGTAAGACCATCTGTACCCAGACTGCTAGGGGAAGAAAAAAAGTTTCAAAACATAACCCCACAAACAGGTGTATTTTCAGGACTTGTCCATTAGAAGGGAAATGTTTTCCTCTGCCAAAATATTTCATGAATTTTTATGCCTCTAGTGGTCTTGACAGGATTGTAAACCACATGGGAGGGGCACTAGTTTGTAGAGGTAAAGGTCTAAAGATGAGGCCCCAGGTAATGTTTGATCTGACTAGGCAAGTTACCTATTTGATTGTCAGTCTTATGTGGTCTTTAAAACTTGGTCTGTACTTCAGTCTTTGAAAAGAGAGTATGGGAAGAACATCCTACTCTCAAATGTGAAAAGCTGGATATGGTCTGTAAGTGGCTGAATTGCCAATCCTAAGTCACTTTTAAAAATTCTGTTGGCAGCTAGAGATGTGCTATTTCCTGTTTTCTGCTGACCTTTTCAGTCTGAATACTTAAAGACTTAGTACCATTGAGTTTGAAGGATATGTTTCTGTCAGGCCCAACAGATGTCCCCTCTCTTTTCTCTGTTGTTACATCCCTCTTCTACTGCCATCCTGTAATGTTTTAGTTTTGGAGAGACTAAAATACAGAAAATGGAAGCAATTATTTTGTTCTAACTTCAAACTGTCCTAACATAGATAAATAAGTTGTTTCAACATTTCCAGTTTCTTAATTTTGGAAACTTAATACAGGCTGTAGCAATCAGTAGTATTGAATTATCTGCACGGAATGATTTAGAAATAATTGCCCTGAAGCAATTTGTGGTGTTCTTAGTTTATGTTTACAGGTTCTCAAGTAATTAGAAAATAAAAATCTTTGTTTATCTAACTTTCCATCATTTTATACATGACAAATAACATAGTGAAAGTGTACTGTTTGTATTGGGCTGCTTGCATGTGTTTCTGTTTGAGTTATTTGGAAATGTGCTGTGCTGCCTTCTCTCATATTTCATATAAAAATCTTTATCAATGTTTATGGATGAAAAGAATTCTAGTTGTGACTGAACTGCCACTTCTGAACTTCTCGAATGTCTTAATTTTTACTCATGGAGTGTTGAGACCACTTTGAGGATTGACCACAAAGGACAGTGTTTTACAGACAGCAGATTGGTTTTTGCCAGTGTAGACTTTCCCTCTCCCGCACCCTGGCCTCAACATTTCTTACAGCCATAACAGGACAGTTCCAATTTCCCAAGTTTGACTGCAAGTAGTAGCAGCAGTTGGTTAAGCAAACAGTTTAAAATTTATTTCCTATATAAATACGGAAACACTTTCAGAAGTTCAGTAAGTCTTAAGGAAGGATCAGAAAGATGTATTTCAAACCAGCTGTCGTCAAGCTTTTAAAATACTTAATGATATTTTGGTTTTTCTTGTTTATGCTTAGTATAGTCATGTTTATTTGTGACTGTTTTGCTGTTTATGAATTTGATTTTTATGTTTTTATCTGTCTTTAAAAACTGCTCATGAGAGGATGCTATAAAATGTGCTTTTTGTGTGTTATTACTTGTGTTAGCTAATGATGTGACGGGATTGAGAGAATCTGAAGAGAAATTGAAACAGCAACAGCAAGAGTCTGCCCGAAGAGAAAATATTCTGGTGATGAGGCTGGCAACTAAGGAACAGGAGATGCAAGAGTGTACTGTAAGTATTTAGAGAGGATAAGGATAAGTGTTTTCAGACTGTTACAAGAACGTCAGCTCTTAGGCCCGTACCCATGTGCTATGTTTTTCATGTATCTATAGCATCACATTTTCTGCGCTTAAAGAAATGGCAGGGCACTTAAACTTTCACTGATTTAGTAAAGATCACTTCTTAAAGTTGGCTTTTTTAAAATATTAGTTAGTTCAGTTGATTCTCAGCAACAAGCTTAGAAGGACTTTTGCTTCAGAACCAAGCTACTTTTTGCATGAGCCACGCTTACTTTCTTCTAGCATTTATCAACTGTGCGTATTTACCAAAAATGTTACTTCTGACTATCATCAGATGCAGGAACAAATTGAAATGTAAGGATAAGATTTAGGCTGGTATTTACGTTGGATTTGGATAACAATGTATTTGCAAGCTTCCGCATCCGTTTGACTAGAAAGAACTACTGACTTTTTCAGAGTTCTTTTGAAATTTGGCAGATTTTCTTCATGAGGTTTCTAATGTTCTTCGTACTAAATACCTTTGTTGTTGTTTCTGTTTCTCTCTACTTATTTCTGTGGGTTTTCTGTGACTTTTTCTTCTGTGTTTACTTTTGGTTTCTTGAAATGATATTCTACGCTTTTGGACTTTTAATCTTTTCTGGATTACCTTGTTAACATAATTTTCACCTGCTGCTTTGATTTGGCAGTTCCTGAGAGAAAATTGTAAAAAGCTTCTTTCTGCTAGTTTCTGTAATGCACTTTCTTAAGAAAAATACAAGCTCTGTGCAAAACTAGTAACTAGTATTGTAGCTTTCCTCTTATTTTCTTTTAGGCTTCCTTTATTCCTGTAGATTTTCAGAACTGTCAGGTATAGTAGTGTGACACTTAACTCTGTACACATGACATTCACTGCTCTTAAGACCATAAGATGACTTTAGTTCTTAGTAAGCACTGGTACGAAGAGGAAAAAACGGGGGTAAAGCTTACTTTGCAGTGGCAAAAAATGAATCACGGAATCACTGAGGTTGGAAGGGACTTGTGGCTTGTCTAGTCCAACCTGCCTGCTCAGAGCAGGGTTAGTTGGACCAGGTTAGGAAGGGCTGTGCACAGTCGAGTTTTTAGCATCTACTAGAATGGAGACTCCAAAAACCTCTCCGGGTGACCTGTGCCAGTGGTCAGCCACTGTCACAGTAAAAAGCATTTTCTTACGTTTCATTGGAATTTCCTGTGTTTCAATTTGTGCCCATTGCCTTCTGTGCTTTCAGTGGGCACCACTGAGAAGAGCCTGGCTCCTCCTTCTTTACTGCCCCATCAGGTATTTATGCACCTTGATAAGATCCCCCTGAGCCTTCTCTTCTCCAGACTGAACAGCCCTAGCGCTCTCAGCCTCTGCTTGTACGTGGGATGCTCCAACCCCTTCATGGCCCTTTGTTGGCCTCACCCTAATATCTCTGTGTCTACCTTGTACTGGGAGACTCAGAACTGGACTGAGTACTCCAGATGTCTTGCCAGTGCTGAGTGGAGAGGAAGGATCACGTCCCTTGACCTGTTGGCAGCACTCTTGCTAATGCAGCCCAGGATCCTAATGAAGATTTGTTCTGGTGCTATACTGCAACACTTTCCTAGTAGTAAGACAACTATATTGATCCTGCTTCACTTGTTCCTCATAGCAGAATTTATCAGTAAAACTAACAGTAATAAGAGGGTTTTTTCTTTTGAACTTCTGAGCATAATAGCTGAAACAATAAATACTAAAAAAACCCCAAGTTTTTCACCAAAACCAAATTTGTGTGTACTATTTCCACCTTTCTTCCTCTCTTTTTTATTTAAAAGAATAGGTTAGAGAAAATTTTCAAGTATTTAAGACTATGAATTTTGACAAGATTATGAAGACTATAGGATTTTTAGCTGCACTTTGTTGTGGATGTTTACAGCTGTGATGCATAGGCTTTCTAGAACATCTGTTTAGAAGAACTTCTGAAGTGTTTTTATTGATTTCAGTGTACTTAAAAGGGGCAGGGGGTGGGGAGCAACCCCCCAAAAAGAAACAAAAAACACACACACAACTTCTCCCCCCACCTCCCCCCAACAAATGGCTTATATTTTTCCAGGTATTGACACATGAATAATGTCAGGGATGTGATCTGCTCTGTAGTGCATGGAGGTAGGAAGATGCATCCTCGAAGAGGGGGGGCAAAAGCTATGGTGGAGACATTGGCACCTAAAGTGTTTTTAAGTTTAAATGCACATAGTTTGAAAAAGCTCTGGAGGTCTACTTGGCTTTGTATTATTAGGTAGTATTTTTTTTTCTAGTACAGTAACAGTAGCAAAATAAATCTTGTTGGATGAGATGTAAAGCTAAGCTATAGCTTGCTAAATCATTTCATAAGTGAACAAAAACTGGTAGGTTATTTATTTAACATGTCTAGTTTTTAATACATAAAATAACTTTTCTTTATTTTTTGCATAGTTAAACATTTTTTTATAATCCATATTTACATGTAAAATATACCTGTGACATTTATATGTAAGCCTTTAATGTTTCCTGTCATTTTTTTGATTACAAAGACTTAGCATAGATGGTGTCAACTTTCTTGAAAAGTACAGATGAATATTTACCGTATAATACTTACTGTTCATATTACTCTTAATGTATTTTTGGGACATGTTTTATACTTACACGCTTATCACATTCAGGTTGCATTCAAATTTAGATGAATAAAAACTTACAAATACCATACCATATTCAAATGGTGGTAGTTGACAAAGACAGAAGTGAGTTTTCTGATTACTCATGTGTAAAACACTCTGCTAGTTAAAATATATGAACTCTGTTTTAAAATAAGGTGTGATAGATTTTGTCTTAATTGCTGTTTTAATTTGTACCCTTCTTTTAAAAATATAAAACATGCTAAAACCTGCTGTGGCTTATAAAAGTTACCAGTCATTGTCTTACAAGTGTAGGTGTGCATGTCAGAGTAGCAGTAACAGAATCATTGTTCTGATTCTGTTCCAGTACTCTCTTGAAGAAACAAGATGATAGTTGAGAGCATAGCTCCATTCTCTCTTGTGCTCTGTGCCAAATCTAGCAGCAGAATATGTTGGTTTCTTTTGAGCTAGGAGCTTTACTGGAAGTCTGACTGGTGTTGCAAACTGCATAGTTTTGGGTGGTTAACTAAAGGGCTAGGTTGATGTTTAGGTGTTTTAATACTTCATATGCCCTATTGTCAGCAGCAGCCTTGAGCTACCCCGCCTCAACAGGAACAACCCCTTAAAAGAAGTTGCTGCTGTTAGGGAAGTGCGGGTAAGGTATTGGCTACTGTTTTGACATAAAGCTTTATTTCTGGCAGAGGGTTGATGAAGTTACTGCTACTTCTGGGAAAGGCCTTAACCTCCTCCCAAGCTACTGCACAGCTATTGTAGGTCAGTAGGCAGACAGGCATTTGGAGATACTTGCTACTCAAAGAGGTTTTCCATGGAACAGGTAACAATGAGTGGAAGCTTCCTGTGGGTGCAGTTGGACTATAGAACCTAGATAGTCATTATTCTTAACCTATTTGTGGTTTAGGTTATAGCTCTCTGTTTTTTCTCTTCTTCATTGTGCAGTTTCTTCCCTCCTGCTCCTTCCTTAGAAGAAGGATATATAGTTTATCTTACTTAGATTGCTCACGTTCTCTGTTAAGCACCTGTGTTTTGTTTTGTTAAATTCTTCATGTCAGAGGGTCTGTTCTTTGTGAATATCTTTGGACAACTTCAGCTGAAAGAATTCAGTGGTTTCCAAGAATATGTGAGAAGCAGAGGGGTTGAGAATGTTGTCTGTCTTCACAAAAAAAAAAAAAAAGAAAAATCCACCTAAACAAAACTTCACACAGCCTGCTATCCTCTAAACAGACTACTTTCGGTGTTCTCCTGCTTTGGATTAGAGCAGAGAGAAAGCTGATACCAAGGTTTTTATTCTGCTTGTGAAAACTTATCCCTATTTGTCTATGTGATAGGCTTTTGAAAAATACCAACTAGTGTGTCCTTTCAGGTTTGGGAATATGAACAGCCAGTAGGCATTTCAGGTGTTGGAGTGGGTGTGTCCTGGTCTGGCATTGGACATGACTTCCTGTATACTCAGCTCTAGCCTGAAGTTGGTCCTGAGTACAGGTGAACTCTGCTGCTCCCCACCCCTCACCACCTGGAATATCAACAGGAGGAGAGACATACCAGGGGGTAGTCAGAGGGGCCAAGAATGGTGGGCTTGGACTGGCTAGCAGGAAGACAAATGGAATAAGGAAGTGGGCAGAAGGGTTAAGAGGTGTGGGCTTGCTTTCGGAGTGGGTCATACTGGGGGGAGGTTCCTAGGTCTGGTTGGGTGAAAAGCCTGACAGCTGAGAACTCTGGAGTTACAGAATTAGCACTTGTGGAGGGTTGGAGAAAATTTGAGTTGGAAAAACTGGAGGAATAAATGGGCCATTAAGTTTGGGGATGGAGTGAGCAAGGGTTGTTCAGCTTGAGTAAATTCTTTCTAGACTAGTATTTCAGGAATGATAGCGGAGGTGTTAGGTGGATCCTAAGCAAGTGCTCTGTGCTTGCCCTAGGAGCATGAGCTATAGACACCAAAATGAGACTGTTAAATAACTGACATTGGACAGAATCAGCTGGGCCCTCTTGAGTGTTTTAGTGCGTTTCTAGCATGAGTGAGGAGCAGTAATTCCTTGTGCTACTGATCAAAGGAATTTGTTGCAGTTCCTAGGGTGGCAGTAGAAGAGGGAGGGAGCTGGGCCTAGGTAAGACAGGAAAGGCTTGGTTTTTTCCCCTAATGATGCCTCTCTGAAAATAGGTTGGGAACAATGTTGCTGTAACATAATTATGTTTCCGGAATATGTTGCCAGCTGGAGCTCTGTATGTGTGCAGACATCTGTTAACTGGCTGTTTCACCCTCTGCTAGTGCTAGCCCTCGCAAAGGGTTGACAGGGTGTTGAAATACTTCAGTTGTGCAAGCATCAGAAAGTTAAGTGGATAGAAAAGATATATCAATAAAAATAAATGAAGTAGATCTTTATTCAGTGAGAAACATTTTGTGCATTCAGTGAGGTAAAAGACCTGTGAGGGTAAATACCATTCAAGAAATACTAGGATAATCTCAGTTTGGACTTTGTTTCTAAGTAATGTTTGTAGGTGGGTTCTTGAGTGCGTTATTTCTTTAAAATATCTTTATGGAGTGCTTTGTTCCCTTTATATTTCTCTCTGGACACGTAAAAGTTTGTCTATTTAAAACATAAAGTATGATCATCATTTCAGTTTTTTAAAGTAGTTAAATACTTTTATTTTTATAATATCAAATTAATGTGGAGTCAATGGAAATATTTCAATTATTTCCATACCTTTGTAATAAAATCCAAGAATTGTTGCTACTTAATATATAAATTAAAACATACGTTGTCGTCAATCAAGAAGTGACTAAGGTCACTGCACATTTTTAAAGTAAATAGAATGTTTGAATTTAACACAGTAAAGGTGAAGAGAAAGTACAAAGAACCTATAACAGAGTAACTGTATATACAGAAAAATGGTTGAACTGCAAGTGCTTTTGACGGCTGCTTGTCGTAAGTAAAGCAAAGTGTGGAGGGAGGCTCCTTTTTCCTCAATTTGATGCCTTGCACTGTTTGTCAGTGAAACTACGTTGCTGTCAAGTCTGGTCGCAAGATTGTGTGTGCAGCAGAAGATAAGGAGACAACACCCTCTCAACTTTCAATTAATGTTTCTTTTCTAATGTTAGGCAATTTTCTTTACCTCTTGCTGAAGAAATGTGTAATAGAGGGAACATAATAAATTGGACCTTAAGAGTGAACACTCTGTGTAGGCTGTTGTGAGTTTAGTGATTAACTGGATTCTAAACATGTACTGTTCAGTATATTTTAAGATTGTTGAGATGGGATTAAAATACAAGAAACACTAAAAAAAATTAATCTTATTTAAATATACACAAGTTTTGCCACATGCTGTATTTAAAAGAAATCCTCTCCCAGTTACTCCTGAAATTTTGATTGTATCGTAAGTCTTCTGGGTTGTAAGTTATAAAATTGTAAGTATTTTGGGTTGTGGTTATTGCAAGAGAATCAAATTTAACCAAGATCCATTTAATTGATGTATTTCTAAATTACTTTGTTTAAAAAAATAAATATGCAATCTTGAGTCATAAGAGACTATTGCACTTGCAAAAAAAACTTAGAAGTTTATAAAAACCCTTTTAGTAGTTGCTTAGAAACATTACTCGTCAATAATAGCTGTAATGTTCCATAATAATTTTTACTGAAGTTAGATGGAAATTAGCTATCTGTTTTAAGCAGGTAGCTCTTTGTATATACTTTTTTCTTTCCCCAAAGGAGTTCAAGCAGCTAGAACAGAAAGGGAGCATTCTAAGTCTCTAATTGTTGCTTTGGCAAATGTAAACTGACATGTAGAAAACAATTTGGAGGAGGGTGGGAATCATTTAAGCTTGGCAAGCAGTGGGATGGGGATTGGGTGCACACTGAATGTGCAGGTGGGCAAAAGTGATTTTTATCCTGCCTTTTTTAGGTTACAGTGTTGAAAGAAGGCAAGCTTCCTTGATGATGTTGTCTTTGGAATAACTACTTTAATTATATCTAAATGACTGTATAATTTTATTTAATGTTGTATGAATAACAGTCTTTTTTCTTACTTTATGCAGAATCAGATTCAGTACCTCAAGCAAGTCCAGCAGCCTAGCGTTGCCCAACTGCGATCAACAATGGTGGACCCAGCCATCAACTTGTTTTTCCTAAAAATGAAAGGTGAACTGGAACAGACTAAAGACAAACTGGAACAAGCCCAAAATGAACTGAGTGCCTGGAAATTTACGCCTGATAGGTAAACAAAACAAATACTCCCCAGTCAAGACTTCCCTGACAGTCCCACTACGAGAATGCTATGGTGGGACAGCCAAGTACTCGTTTCCACACCAAGACTCAGACGTTTTGAGGCAAAAGCCACATTCTTATACTGTCCAGCTTGTAATGCTTAATGTAAAACTTACCAGATGAACCTTGTGTTTCAGCTTTTTTCTCCCCCTTTGCTTCAGAGGGCTGACGACGTCTGACTATTCTGAAGAAATGGCCATCTTCGAAAAAAAATGTTTTCTAGAACATGTAGACATTTGCAAAATTGTTCTATTTGAAGAAAATAGAGGGAGAAACAGAAGTCTTAAGTCTGTGGCACACTGTGTCTGCAGACAGTTTGGAGGAAAGAGAACCTAGAGATTTTAAATCATGAATTGAACATGTAAAATTCCCGTAAAATGTAGAAGTGGAATATGCTTCGCTCTTAACCTTGAGCCTAGTGACTTAGAGACACTGTAAGTCAGTTTTGCCAATAAGACTGTGGACTTCCTGCTTGTTCACTGAACTGCTGGGTCAAAACTTGATGAGGTGAATTTTGCGTTAAAGAGTTTACTTGCTAACCAGTTTTGAATAGCGGTAAGAGTGCTATCACAACAGTGGTAGTGTACGCATTTGACTGTTTAGCCTTTGGGCTCTCTAGCACTTGACGGAGCCTTAAGTCAATGTTGCTAAATACTGAACTGTTTTCTGGATGGTTGGTAATACTGTGGATGCCTCAAAATTAGGACTGTACGAAAATGTACGTTCTATCTAATTGCAGGTGTGAAATCATTGGAAGCAATTTGATCACAACTAGCATGTATAAGAAAAACTGGTTGTGATAAGTATTTCACTGCATGTTTTCATGCAGAAATGAGAATTTTTCGATCTTCTATACTGAGAACTGATCTCATGCTCAATACAGAAGGCACACGATGGCAACTGTCTTGAGTGTTGTGGGGTGTTTTTATTCCTTTGTACACTTGTTTTTTTTGTATTGCACTTCTTTATAAAATGTGCCTTGAAATAGTTGTAATATATAGTTCAAGGAACACTACTGGTTATACTGTTGTATTGTGAAACTCCTGGGATGAACGAGAATTGAACAGGTTGTTATTTCTGCATTGTCTCGTTCTCTGAAAACAAAGTCAGTATTTTAACAAACCAAAAAACCTTAAATGCATGCATTTTCCTTGGTGGAATCAATGAAGGAGCCTTTGCTACTCTATTGATGCCTCTGTTCTGCTGTCCCAAATTACTTGTACGAGTAGCGATCTGGGACAGTTGGGAATGGCATGTCTGAGGTGTGTAAAGCAAAATGCAGATTTGGTATAGTGTTTGTGTGTTTGTTTTTTTCTTAGTGATTTGAGTTCTATTTAGTAATCTGAGGTTTTGATTTTCAAAACAGTTGGACAACATTTTATGACTCAGTCTGGTCCTAGAAAATTCAGTTTTAAATTAAAAAAAAAAAGACATCTAGCTGTGACAGAAGGTGATGTATTCTAACTGTTTCAATGACCTTTATTAAGATGGGATTACGTATTTTTAACTCGGCAGTATCTTAACTGTTTGTGCTTCAGATGATTAATATGGGATTGAAGAGTAGCGTACTTATGCAGGTTTATTTTTTTTGCACGAGTAATGACTTAACAGCAAAAGAAAAACCTACAGAAAAACTTTACCTTTTAAAAGTGATACATCTGGAATGATTTTGCTATAGCAGTATCTTAAGATTTTAATGATCTAGCATCAAAACGGAGGTAAGACTTGCGTTGTTAAATTGTTAATGTGTTACGAAGCCATTTGTAAAGCTCACTCTAATGTGCTGATAGAGGCATGCTGTGCAGATCACTTGTTTATCTTGGAGTTCAAAAAATTAATACATTTAGATACAGGTTGGTTGTTTAAAAAAAACAACAAGTTTTAAAAACAACAAGTCCTCAGGCTCTAAATGTATGTGTACAACTGAGGAGAGACAAGTAACTTACCACTTTCTTTCAAGCAAAAGTATCAAAAGACAATGTTGTTATTTCTGTAGCTACAACATACCCTTAATATGCATCATAAAATTTTCAGTCAGTGGTGTGAATGTGCATAATTCATATGTGCAGTAGCTGGAATACAGAGAATTTGAATTATTTCCTGGTAAATAGAGTGTGTCTTCATTAGCTGGGTTAAGATTTTATTGATTTTTTATTTGTGGAAAGGTAAAGAAATGGTGACTCATGTAAAATATTTATAGGATTTTTCATTCTATTTGCATCACCCACCCCCCACCACCCTTTTATTTTTTTAAATTGTTTTAATTGTTCATCCTTGTATGCAACTACTCTTATTTCATGGCATCTGACCTAGATTTTGAAAGATAATGATGCTCCTATTCAGATCCCTCACTGGTGTTCTTAGGGTGACATGTTAAATGCAACCATAAGAGGTGATAGTTCTGGGCCTTAACTGTAGATGAGGGTGTACAGCATAATCGTTGGTGATGTCTGGAGGGGGAAATAAAAGGGCATGCAATCAAAGGAATGGCTATGCTAAGCCGTTTCAACCATCATTAAACATAGAGTGTACCCTTAGATTAAAAATTAGAAACGTTATTTGCAGTAAGCCTAGCATGGCAAATGCTAGTGTTCTGAAATTTAACCACTTGTATTCTTACAGGTTTTGTTGCATGTATGTTGAAAAGGGTTTGTGAAAACAATGCCGAACTTAGTTTTACAGCTAATAGGAATTACTCTTAATAGTAGTAACTGGATTTTAAATTCTTGCATGTGTTGTGTTTTTTTGTAAATTGCAAGGGGATGGTACTTGGTGCTGTAGTGGTTCAGAACATCTGGAAAGATTTTAATGGGAAGAAATAGCATTATAGGTAATTATGCAAATTTCTATACAGGTAATAAATATTTTACATTTTGGCAGGAGTTAACATGAAGAAATTAATGGGATTCTAAAGTTGTCCCAATTCCAAGGGAACTGGTACTTGCTGATTCTACAGGTGACATTGTTTTGTGAAGAGAAAAGCATTAAATGACTTAAGCACTGTGAACTTCTTCAACTTGTAGTGATGATGAATGCAGTAACAGGAATTTGCAAATGGCTAAAAATCATTGCATGTCTGCCTGATAACTTTTGGGATATGTCACATTGGTTATCTCCAAAGAGGTCCTGCTTTACACAGAATGAACATCTCTAAGGAAACTTGCATCTTAAGTGTGCGACTTGGACTGTATTAGGTCAGCACAATTTAAACTTCAAGGACCTGGCATTGGACATCACATCAAGAAAGAAAACAGGTTGCTGCCTTTAGCAGAGTTTCAGGCTTCCAGGACTTTACACAGCCAGATNGAATGAACATCTCTAAGGAAACTTGCATCTTAAGTGTGCGACTTGGACTGTATTAGGTCAGCACAATTTAAACTTCAAGGACCTGGCATTGGACATCACATCAAGAAAGAAAACAGGTTGCTGCCTTTAGCAGAGTTTCAGGCTTCCAGGACCTTACACAGCCAGATTCCTTCTGGAGCAGCCCATCTGAAAGATGTGGGAGAGTCAGTCGGAAAATGTTAAATGGGGCAGAGTTGGCAGAACTTTAAAGTTGTCTAAGGCTTGAATGCTTACAAGGTAGTTGATAAGGAAATTATTATTTTAAATTCTTTTGGTTGGGTATTTTGGTTGCAGGAGAGAACCGTGGCTGTGAACTGTAGCAGAAATTTCCTGTTATACTTTTTTAATACTCAAAATTTCTTTCAATCATTGTCACTTGTTTAAAAGCAAACAAACAAAAATTAAATGACCTTCTTGGTCTTGAAAAGTAATGCAAGTCCTGCCATTGAATTCACAACAAACCTGTTCAAGTTTGGATTGGGGTTTTTTTTGGCAGAGCTTACACTTCTGTAGAAAAGAGGACAGCTTCATTATGTTGCTGAGCCTGTTAAAGAGAGAACTGTTTGTGGTTGCTATCCTGACTTTGGCAGACCAAGAGTCTTAAAGGACTTTAATTTTTCTCTTTTATGGAGTCAGCTGTATTGCCTATATATTAATTTGCATACTACTTCCTATAATGCTTTACAATGCAGTTTTCGTCATGAAGATTAAAGATGTGTGATATTACCCATATAGTAAAGAAGATCTTGTCAGTTCAGAATACTTCTTTCCTGCCTGCTTCCCATTTCTTTCAGAAACTGGACATCCTAATGGTCACTACTCATGAAATGAAATTGGTCATTCTAAAGGAAGTAGATCAATATACTCCTTCCTTAATTTCCTGCCAGTTTTAACTACACTTTACTTTCTCCTCGCCATGCAAGATGTGCTTAGGGAAAGCTGATCATAGAAATCACAAAACAGACTGTGTACATTACTGTCAAATACATAAATTTTGTTGAAACATAGACATGTAATCTTTTAAATGAGTAGCTGGACAGCATTCAAAAGAAAGTCTAAGCCTCTTAAAGAAAAACGGATGTCACTATGAAAAATGAACATGGGATTGACTATGTTCCCCCAGGCAGCTTTCTTTTCTTCACCCAAATTTAACTTAAATTTTACGAGTACAATAAGTGAAGAAGGCTTTTGTTTACAATTTGGTTTACACGTGTAGTTTTTATGCAGTACTTGATCTTTTGAATTACAAGGCACATCTTTAATCAAGTATTTAACTATATTGAGAATTAGCACATGCAAGATTGTGCATACTGATAATCCAGATGTTGGTGTCGAAAAAGAACAATGTGCTTATTCATATTTGCAGTAATAAAACTTGCCTTCCACTTTATGGGACAGCGACAGAAGATCAACTGGCAGTGGAACAGCACGTGGTAACTATAGGGAGACTTTCTGCTATGACAATTATGTTGACGCATAATGTTCCTTGAATTGTAACATGCAGAAATTGCATCTCCTTTTTGTCTGTAATTGTGATTGAGGAAGATTACTGAAGGTTTTGTATTCATTTTGTGATAGATGGCTCTTTCCTTTGCAGCCAAACAGGCAAAAAGTTAATGGCGAAGTGTCGAATGCTTATCCAGGAGAATCAAGAGCTTGGAAGGCAGCTGTCCCAAGGACGTATTGCACAGCTTGAGGCAGAGTTGGCTTTACAGAAGAAATATAGTGAGGAACTTAAAAGCAGTCAGGATGGTAAGGGATTTTTTTTAAGAAAATGGAAGTTGCCTTGCACTTCTGCTAGTTTAATTTCCTGATGATACACAGTGTAAAACCATCTTTCCCAGAATGAAAAAGGGCACTGTTGAGTAAAATATGACAATTGTGAGTCTTCACTGGTAGCCTTAATTTAAAAAAAAAAAATATTAAAAAATACAAACTTAACTTTGGGTGATTGGTGGGATTTGTAGCTCCAGTAATGCACCATTTGAATTTAAAATTGCCAGATTTCGTACTGTAGGTCTTGCTATTTGATAGGAAATGTTTAGACCACGGACATTATTGCTGAATTAATAGGATGAAAGCTGTTAACATTGCATGAAACTAAGCATGTGTTGAGAACAGAATGCTTCTTGTTTACTCTGACTCATTTTGAAACTATTTTTTAAAAAATCAACTTTTAATGCCTAAGAAAAATGAATTTATTTTTTTAGGTAACTCTGAACTAAAATATCTCCTTAATGTTGTCACAGTCCAAATTTTATAGCATTGTAAAACTAAATTGAAATTACCTATAAACTCTGACCTCTTGCATAATTTAAATGGAGGGGAAAATGCAAATTTAAAAAATCTTCAATTAAGAGTTCTGCATAGAATCAGTGGGTTTTTGGCAGAATGTTATGGAGTAGCTTATCTAATTATTACAGTAAGTCTTGGGACGTGAGCTGTGTAGACATCACATAAACCTGGAGATGTTTTTGGTTTACAACTGAAGTCTGTAAACAGCATAGACTTGATTTGATACTATCTAAGTCTGACATGTCCTGTATTTTTAAGGATAGATTCCCCTTGCCCCCCAGGATCCTATTTTTGAGAAAGCAGTATAAAATAATATGTAATAACTAGAATACTTAAGGTAAATGATTCTTTCTGTAATGACATGTTGGAATAGTTACCCTTTTGCTGCTTAACTACTGTTTAGATAATGCTCTTCATGTAAATTTACCAAGTTCATAATTGAAGCAAGCACGGGCATTCTTCAAAGATGTCTGCTCTTGAATGCAGTACAGTAAGCTCCACAACTGAGATGTGTTCTTAGCCCCTATTGCTTCTTCCCCATACGAACAAAGACACTAACAATCTTGCTGTAGCAGTTTTCCTAAAGATTTTTTTTTTCCATAGCAGCAAGAGCACTTTAATTTTAGGAATTTTTACAGTAATAAGCAGTTTGCATGTTCCTTGCTCTGTTGTTTCAAAGGTGCAGTTGAATTGAAGACTGAAGGAGTCGGTGTTTCTTTTACTGCTTTCAGGTCAAATTTGTTTTGCTAGAAAATGCAATCCTAATTGTCAAATCCTTTTTCTTGGTACACAAGTACTGAAACACTCTGTAGAATTAGTTAACATTTTTTTTGTAAGAAAGACTTTTAGTGTCCCGTTATGCAGGATTTAAAGGATTAAAACCAGTAAGAGCTGAAACTTCCTTGAAATGTGACTAAAATCTTTTTTTTGTCACTGAATAGGCTTTTGTAATTATTCAGTTCTATTATATACAGATGTGGTTTGTAGCTGCTTTTACAGTATTTCTGCTAAGGCTTTATACTTGAATAAAAGTAGATACGCGAGGATCTGCTTGCAAAATATTAATTGCTGGAATTGAGCTGTTCCCCAAATATTCTCCTTTCCTGCCCAGAAATTAATTTTTTTCTTACATTCTGAGTAGCAGTATAAAAAGTACATAGACGAGTTAAGCATTTCCTCCTTCAGAGGCAGAGTATTGAAACGAGTGCATACCTGATGGCTGCAAAATAGCCTGTTGAAAAATTTCAGCATAATATGTTGAGTTAGAGGATTTTAATTTCTTCTGTGTCTGAGATTCAAGCTATGTATGGGCTATTAAGTGTTTGCAACAAATGTGTTTTCTTTATATAGAACTGAATGACTTCATCATCCAGCTTGATGAGGAGGTAGAGGGTATGCAGAGTACCATTCTAGTTCTTCAGCAGCAGTTGAAGGAGACTCGCCAGCAGTTGGCGCAGTACCAGCAGCAGCAGTCCCAGGCCTCCAACCCAGGTACCAGCAGGACTTCATCTTCTGAGCCTACAGACCAGGGAGAGGCTGTGGGTAAAGACTGCAGCCGTCTGGCAAACGGACCAAGCAATGGTAGCTCCTCCCATCAGCGGACGTCTGGGCCTGGATTTTATAGGGAGGGTAGCAGCACGGAAGACGACTTCCCAGCTTCTCCAGGGAATGGTAATAAGCTGTCCAACCACTCTGAAGATAGAACTGGTAGAGGAGGTGGTAGCTACATAAACCAACTCAGTACTGGGTATGAAAGTGTAGACTCTCCCACTGGCAGTGAAAACTCTCTCACTCACCACTCAAATGACACAGACTCCAATCATGATCCTCAAGAGGAGAAAACAGTGAGCATGAAAGGTAACAGAACTGTGGGTTCTCGTCATGTCCAGAATGGTTTGGACTCCAGTGTAAATGTGCAGGGTTCAGTTTTGTAACATTTTTCTGCAGCATTTTTATACAGTGTCATTTAAATTGGGAGAGGATACTGTCCAGAAGCTGTTTAAATTAGTGCATACTTGTCACAATTTTGCCTTTTTGTGGGTTTCTTTTTGCTTCAATACCTCTGCCACTTCGGAAATTTTAACAGTTAATTACTTTGAATGTTGCTAAAAGGACATTTGTGTAGCTCAAGTTATTTTTATATGAGTTAATGTGAAGTTGAAATGGAAATTACTTCCATAAAGTATAACATAAATGATGTCTGTACAAATCTGTGTATATCTAGAACCTGTGCTGTGTAAGGGCATTCTTACTCATACTGTTATACTTAACACCACCTTCAAGATTTGTCATAATAGCTGTGGGTTTATGACTGCCGAGTTTGCCCAGTACAGTAGTTTTATCACTAAAAGATGGACTTGCTGAAGGAGTCCTGTAGTAGTTTCAGTGTTAATTACAGTTTTTCCCACCATACATCTGTGCATTTTCTCCTTAGGTGACCGAATGTTGATGAATTGTGTGCATAGTTACTCAGTTTTTAAGAACTGTTGTATCCTGTTTATGCATATTGCTCTGTGACTCCAATATTATCTTACCTGTACTGACCAAACCTAAATAAAAACTTTTAATAATGTAATTTCCTCACTGTTCTGCATTGGCTTACATGGCTTATTTGTATGCAGTGTATTTACAGTACTTTTTTTAACTTGTTCCCACGTCAGTCCTGTCTGATACAGCTTATGCCAAATACCTGAAGTTACAGACATGTACTATCATACTAATTTCAGGCCAGTGTGATAGTGCTTATTCTATAGTCTACACCCTTCTTGGCAGATAAGGGAGGGGGGAGGGGGAAGAAAAAAAGGAGAGTGTTAATAATAAGTAAAACCTTAGAGTTGGAACCTGGCTTTTATATAAAAGATTACAAAAAACCCCAAAAGCTAGAAGTGTCCAATATGTAAATATACAAATTAAACTACAAAACTTTTAAGGAGTTAGTAATTCAGCCTCTTAAACCAGATATAACTATTAATGCCTACCTTAGGGAAATATTTTCTTAACAGGTGCAGAGAATGAAAATGTTACTTTTAATTAAGCATACTTCTGTTCGGTAGCAGTTGCGAATTTCTCAGTCTGAATTTTTGGCTGTTATTTTCTATCTACTAATTTAGTGACGTTAGCATCTAAGCAAGGAGATGAAAAAACACTGGCTTTTGAGCACTGTTCAAAGGGAAAATAAAAGTACTCGGCAGTGTACCTTCAGGTAGGCTTAAGTACAGTTTCAACATTTTTCAACCTGTGAATCTTGTGATTACCAGATGACTAAAAATTATTTCTCATGTAGCTACTAAAACAATAGTAAGTAGCTTATGGCTTTGCAATTCACTGTGGAAACAGTGAGATTCTTGTTCTTTGACAGCAGTATTTCTCCAAAGCTGTAGGACATACTTGAATTTGAAATTTCTAGATTATAGAAGAGTTTCTGTAGTACCATTTTTAAGTGGCATATTATATGAGAATTAGCATCTGCGGGAGTATTGTCCGAGACAAATGGATGTAATTAAAATACTACTAGTTGCTGTTGTCTGTGGTAGAGACATGCTAGTCCACATACCACTGCTATTTTAATTTCATAGGATTTGCTTAAATGTATTAAAACCACTTAGTAATTGTCACGGGAAGCGTAAATTCCATTATTGATACCTGGTTGTTTTTTGAAGGTTACTTTAGCCATCGTTGCCTGAAAAATAGCAGTTACTAGTTGAATGCCTAAAAGGGAAATGACAAGTATATATACAAAAAAGTATACCAGTATTTGGCACCCAAAGTATTTCTAGTTTACAAAAATCCTTAAGTGATCCAGATCTGTAGTTGCTGGTCATAGTGTATTTGGTCTTGGTATCATACTGCTTTTGATTATCCATACCATGTGGGTATGTACATCCTGGATCCTGTACATGGTGGAATATAGTATTTGTAAGAAGCTTAAAATGCTGATAATAGATTATATCAATGGCTTTATCTGGTACTATAGGTGGTGACAAGCCTTGTGGGGAAATCTGTGGTGGTTCTTCAAGCATGAATGCAACTCATTCCAGGAAAGTAGTAGACTTTGTTTCACCGAGCATAAGGAATTAGGAGGACACAAAGTATCTTTGGAGTTACAGTAATTACTATTAATTGTGCTAAGGTTGAAAAAAATGCACAGCTTGTTACTTAAATCTGTCAGTTACTATAGGATATTCATCTCACAACCTCATATAAGGATGATTTTAATATTTGCATGTGTGCGGTACTTTTTTAAATAGTAAAAATGAAAGCTTTGCTGAAGAGCTAAAAAAATAGAAATACAAATTGTACCCTCAGACTAGAAGTTAGCTTCACTTGTTGAAGGAACATAATTGTAATGCAAGGCCTTTCTCTGCTTAGAGGTTATCTTCTGAACAAGCAGGCTGGGGTGTTTTATTGCTTTTATTTTTTTCAAAATGAAAGCAACCCAGCAACTGCACCAGTTAATAACAAAATGCATCATATAATTTACTTGCTTTCTTGGAACACTTACGCCAAAGCATTAGTGAATTGCAGTATAATACATAGAGAAATGCTAAAACCAGTAATATTCATGTTCTTGCCTGGCTGTCAGTGCCTATCTTACGACATTTAATAATCCTGAATGTAGCTGGTTCGTTTTAGCAAAAGATAGCATTTAATTCATCACCAATAAATACAATGTATTTCTCTTTACAATTAGGTACTACCTAAATCTTGCTGCATATATTTTAAGCATTCAGGGAAAAATCTTGTTCCCAAACCTCCTGTGGATTTCAGACAATTTGCCCTTTATCGAATCTGTTGATAAAGCGGTTATTTTCACTGCTCAGATTTCCAGAGTACCACTGGCTAATAGGTGAAAGTAAATTAACGTGGCTTTCTAGGGTCCTTCGGGCAGTGAGGGGGATGGACATGCGCCTGTACTGAGCCCTGCAGTAGGCTGAGGTTCCCTGTGCGTGTCTCTCCCGGTGGAGTTCCTGGCAATTTCCAAGACAAGGTAATTTGTTTTCAAGAAGGTTGTTGAGACCTAACCCCACTGGATTTTTTTGTAACTTGCCTTTTAACCTGTCTGATAAGTGTGGGTTCTGTAAGATCTTAGAATATATGTGTGTATTTAAAAAAACCTAAAAGATTAAGGGGTTTGTGATAGCAGAGATTATTTCTGTACAATTCAGATTTTAGCTAATGTTTGATCTCATCTGTGGAGTGCCTCCTGACTGAAGGAAGAGTTCTCCTCACTGACCTTTCTGGAGAACTGGTTTTTAATGGGTCTTTGAACTCGTTTGCACTAACTATGCCGATTATTTTAGCTGATGGGGTTAAGTAAGGTACCTGAATGCTGATTCTCATCAGCACTAAAGACCGTTTAATTGCTACCAGGAGGAAAACACATGTGGGGAAACAAGATGCGTGTGAAAATGAGGAAAAGAACAGAAACAAACCCGAAAAAGTAAGTCATAAACAACATAGCTGCAAAGGTATTTGTAAGCACTGCTGGTCCTGTCAGTAAACTAACAAAACCACGTTTTTGCCAGGCAGGTTTTCAGAGCTTAATACAGCTGTCTTGTGCTGCTGTATCCTCGCTGGTGCCCGACAGCCGTCCAACAGGGAGAAGCTCCTGGCGGGCATTTTTCTGCTTGGCAGAGCCCCCTCTCGGGCGAGTCCTCCGCCTCAGCAGCTGCGGCGGGCGAGGCCCAGCGCCAGCCCACCTTCCGCGGCAGCGAAGCTCAGCCCCCTCAGCCGCCCGCCCTCGGCGCCGGTGGCGGGCGGAGACGCGGTTGCGCTGTTGGTGTAGCGCCCGGCCGCGAGAGAGCCGCCATGTTGTGCCGTTTTGCGTCGGCGGGCAGGTGAGAGCCGCGCCGCGGAGGGCTGCGGGAGCGTAGTGTCGGTCGGAGCCCCGCAGCGTGAGGCGGCGGCCGGACCGCCTTCGCCCCCCGCGGCCGAGCGGTGGGCGGGAGTGGAGGAGGGGGAGGGGGGGTCGCCCCCTCTCGTCGTCCCTCGGCGGCTCCGCGCCATTTCGGGAGGAGGGAGGTCACGCTGCCGCCGGCTGCTCTGCAGGGCTCGGCCCAGGCGGCGGCGCGACCTGGGGGCTCTTGTTCTGTCACCGTCCCAGGTTCTGTCCTCGCGCTGCGCCGAGGGGCTGTCGTCGCCTGACAGGGTGCTGCCAGGTCCAGGGTCGCCTCGCTCGGCCGCTTTTCGGATCCGCGAGGATTTTGCTCGTGGTTTGTCCCTGGTTTATGCCAAGGTCACCAGTGAAACAAAAGGGCCTCGGGAGCTGGCCTTCGCAGCGGCCCCGCGGTTCTCCTTTCATTGTGATCGTTGTCGTGTCTCGTGAGGTGCGAGGTGTTAAAATGGGGAAGGGTAACCAGAACCTGGATGGTTTCCTGCACTGGACGTCGTGGCTGCCCTGTTGCCACGCAGCATGTGGTTTTTGGGTGCCCACCACAGGAACAGGGAAGCATGCCGGTTAGGTGTTCATGCTAGAGAGGTTCAGTCCTGGGAACCTGGTGACTCTGTGGGTTTTTCGGGCTTTTTATTTCCCAGTACAAGGACCCTGTGGATAGTGAGGGAAGGACCCTTTAAGGACAACTTGGTTTCTGTTTTTAATTAATAAAAATTAGGTGAAACTTTGAATGTCAGCATGTTACTGCTGGCTTTCCCTTTCTATGGCTACCTTTGCCTTGCCTGCGTGCATGGGAGGGCATATGACTCTGCAGTGGCTTGTGGGGCTCGGTTTGAGAAGTGGCGGCCTTACATTGTGAAGCCCTATTACCTGTGACCTTTACAAAAATTCATCTTTGCATCTAAACCACAGTGTGTTTGCTTTGAGCTCTTGGAAAATGGAAATTTTACTTCTTTACCTAAGATACCACTACATGTACTTGCAGCAGCTGATGGTAACAGTCATGGTTTCAGTCTGTTTCAGTGATGAAGCCTGAGCACTGAATAAGACTGCTTCCTTCTGTTTTTTTCTCTCCTAGAAGCGGTGCCAAGTTGGTAGCACCATTGGGATTCTTGGTCTCTAGGCAAAAGCACACTCTTCCTGACTTGCCGTATGACTATGGTGCTCTGGAACCTCATATTAATGCAGAGATCATGCAGCTGCACCACAGCAAACATCATGCCACCTACGTGAACAACCTGAATATTGTAGAGGAGAAATACAAAGAGGCACTGGCAACAGGTCTGTATAGTCACAGTCAACACTTGAGACAGAAGATAGTTGACATAGAACATCTAGGATAAACAAAATGAATAGTCTTTCATTCCAGGGGGAATAGTTTATTTTAAAAGTTTTGGATTATCTAATTCAAGCCTTTTTTTTTTAAATGAAGTAAAATGCTATTAGGAAGAAGCTTTCATTGTAAGCTTTAGTGGTGCTGATAATTGGAAACTAGGTGTAACTTAAAAGCATGAATTCTGTTCTCTGTAGTACTGTAAAACTAGAAGAAAATGCATTGATTGTTGTGGATTTAGTCCATACTTACATTAGTAGCTTGAACCAAAAACTGAGTCAATAGGAAACGGCAGTCATTTTACTAAACAAATCCTTTGTAATGAGAGGTTAGTAACATATGTAAAGTAAAATTTGTTCACCTTGATAGTTTTCACATCAGATACTCTGCTGATTCTTGTGAAATAATCTGTCATCTACAAATGGATGTAAGACAAACGTGCAGTTAACGTCTGCAGCACTTGGTGAAGAGATCTGAATTTGGCTGTCAGTTGTGCCACTGAATCAGATTAAGGGGTCATGTAGGTCTCATGCTGGTGTGAGACAGAAAAATATGTCAAGCCATCATGGAATTTTTTAAGATCTCAAATTGAGTCTTGCGGACTTCTGTGGAAACTTTACAGTTCTGGCAGGGCTACACTGAAAACCATGAAATGATTTTTTTTTAAGGTCTTCTTTCATTTGGACTGATAAAAGTTTGTGAGATAACATGTATATCTTTTTAAGAATGTGGAACATTGTCTTTTTCTGTCATGATGATATTTCTAAAGAGTATCAATTTAAGAAGTGGTTACCTGATAGACTTACTTCTGTGTAGTTGCCAGGTGGCTTCACAGTGCAATTTAACTGCTTAGGCTTGGATGAAAGTGAGAATTGTAAATATCTGAGTAAACTTGAATCCTGTAGCCATTGAGAATTGCCAGTGTACTTGAATAGAGAATGTTGGTTACCTATGAAATTCTGCAGAGATTTTCAAGGGCCTAAGTAAGCCTAAAAGTAACTTCTGCAGTCTAAATTAATGAACTAATGAGATTTGATTAAGGATTAGGCAATCAAGATTGCCTGCTGCTTTATCCTGCCAGTGATGGATCCAGGAAAGTTGTATTCTGGAGATTTAATTAGTGCTGACAGAATTGAGAAGGGACCCTGAACTATAAGAAATTGGTCTATCTGCAGCTGATGTTACTTAGGCTGTTTAGTGACCAAGGCTTCAGCCGCTAGTAGAGGCAGAATTTCTGGTTAGCAGGAACATCTGCAGTGTTGTGGATCCTTTGAGGTATTTTTTTTGAAATACTATCCTTTGATAGGCTTTCATCACTTGCTGTTGGAAATGGTGTATCTAGAGATAGAGGTTAATCTTTCACTAAGGATTTTGCAGGCATTATTTTGCAAAGGGATAACGTACTGGTGGTGGTCACGCACATCAAAGCAGACAAATATTTGCTTGCGATATTTATGTGTCTGTGTGTTTAGGTTTGGCACTTTTTTATTCCCTAACTGGTATCCCAGTATACTGTGTGTGATATTTTGACCCTCATTAGAAAGACTTCTAAGACCAGGCTTTAGGAAAGGGCAAAGTCTGAGCTGCCACCTCATTCTGTTAGTATTGTCATTCTTTTTCCATACTTAAAAGCTGAGCACGATCAAAAATTGTTCTGCCTGCGTTTCAGTGTTGGGTTCCACAGCACATCTAATCGCTATCTGATGTATCTTCTGGATAACAGAACCTTGCCAATGGCTTTTGTTCAGCAGTAGAAAGTGAAGTATTCTCTTCAGATCATCTTTAACGTGTTCTTCACCTGTCTATATCTGCTTAGAAAACTCAAATAAAAGCTGTCCTGAGTTGAGTCCCGTTGGCTTATGTTGTTAGCTCATTTGCAAATGAGTATGCGCTTCTGTAATAGGGTGCAGCACAGGACTTTATTTCTTTTAGCACAAGTGGTTCTGATTACTGGTCCATCAAAATGTGCAAGATCTGCTAGTTGAAGGGTATAAACTTGAAACTTATTTTCAGTGTAAATTTGTGCCTACCGCAAGTTTTCCTGCTCTTACTGACCATCATGTGACCTGTGGTGCTTTACTTAACCACTCTTACGAAGAAACAAATTGCTCTAGGTAGACTGAGAAACTGAGCTGACTAGTCTCTTGCGCACCTCTGACCTGCCTGGCTTGGTTTACTGAGTCGTCCTCTATGGCTGTGTTGAGTGCGGTAAGCTGGAGCAAAGGCCAGGGACACTGTATACAAATGAATTCCAAGATACTTCTGCTGTAACTTAAGGGCAAGTTAACTTCTTTCCCATTGTCTTTTCCAGTGCAAAGTTCAGCAGGACTGATCTGACAGCACCACAGATAGCATTTGACCACCGTCCTTAAAACACACTATCTGGTTCCTTGTGGTCCTGGGGAATAGGTTCCTCTGAGGAATGGTGGAATAAAGAGTGATAAAGACCTTAAAGACATCCTGGGTTATTTTTGGATTTCTGGCTTATGATACGTTGTATGCTCTGAATGAACTTAAAAGTGTCATTAAGACATGCAAAATTCAAGGAAAATGTCCCAAAGATGCCATTTGAGCGGGTACAAGAGGTGTCTCATCCTTAACTTGAAACCCAAATTTAGAAAATAGTGCTTGTACTGACTACATTGGATGCTTTGTTGCAGTCCTGTACCCTTCTAGTTTTGTTGCTCTGGGTAGTATTACGACTGGAGATGCAGAGATCACATGTTAGTCGTGGTCTGTTTTGTTACTTACTGATATTTTTCTGAATGGAAAAAAAAAATTAAACCGTATTGCATGTGAAAGTGAATCTGTGTAAGGATGACATTATTCTTAAGAAAATTTTATAGGAAACTGTTTAGTTTCTGCATCTTCAGGAGACTGTTTGCTATAACAGTGATTGTTTCCAGCAAAACCAAAATACCATAGGAGCGCTACTGTAACTCATTTCAGCAAGGCTTTGAATTCTGTATTTTTGGGGGACTTGTGAGTCATATTGGAACAGCTTCATCCAGATATTTTATTTGTGTGAAGCTTACCAAGGCTGCTGTAGTTTCTGAAGGGTATGAGAAGATAGTCACCATCTCTGGAGGTATTTAAAAGACATGTAGATGTGGCACTTGGGGACATGGTTTGATGGTGGACTTGGCAGTGTTAGGTTTACTGTTGGACTTGATGATCTCGAAAGTCTTTTCTAACCAAAATGATTCTATGAGTCTGTGATTCTATTAGGACAAGATGCTGAGAACCTGGAATCCTGTATTAAAACCTTAGTAACAGGTGTGCTGCTGCTTTGTGGCTTGCCTTGACGTCTGCGTTAAGGTGACTCATTTATGGCCATAGGAAGACTTCTACTTCTCTCAAAGAGCGGAGGCAACAGCTGCCCCCATGGATTCCTTATTAGAGAATGTATTGGAGTGGTGGAAAAAGCTTCAGAAACCCTGGAAATGTTTAAATTCTTTTAAAATTAAAAATAGCATTCGAAACAATTGTGCTGAAGTGGTGCAACAACATTTAGAGGCATAAGGCACCAGTGAATTCTTTAAGGAATATGACATGTTGTGGAGAGGGAGAAAGCACAGGCCTGTCCAATCTTGATTTTGGGTGCAGGGTTCTGTCATGTGGAGTAGAATGATCTGGGTCCCTGTCTCTTCCTGCAAGAACCTCCCTCCAAGAAAACCAAAATGAAATAAAAATTAGGAGGGAGAAGAACATTTTGTTTGTGTACATGCTTGCTGTGCTCATCATCTTTCTCTGAGGCACAAACTGTTTGCCCTGTGAATTAAGAAGTTTAAAAATTCTTAGTTTGCAAATCAGTGAGCTAATGGGTGAACAGTTTGCAAGTGCTGGGTACTTAAAATGTTCTGGCTGTACTAGTTGCTTTATTCTGCTGTAGAATGGGAGTAGATCTTATACGTGTAGCGTGGGTTGACTGATAGGTGCAATATTGGCAGATGACGTATCATTGCAGGGTAAGAAAAGGTCAAAGATAAAGAAATCTTCAATGTGGTTTGTCAGTGACTGTCTAAAATGTGGCGAATGGTCACAAACCTTACCTTTCCATAGACATGTTATAGTCTAGTAAGACTTAAAAGATTTTGGAGATGGATGGAAGCCTAGTGGCAACTCAGTGGCTGCTGTGGTGATGATGATGATGTTTTTATTTATCTATGTGTTTTTATCTCCTGCATCCTTAGGTGATGTTACAGCTCAGGTGTCACTTCAGCCTGCACTGAAGTTCAATGGTGGGGGTCATATCAATCACACCATCTTCTGGACAAACCTTTCTCCTAATGGAGGAGGAGAGCCTAAAGGTTTGTGCTTGTTACAATGGTTTATTGCATCAGTTTTAATTGACCAGTAGAACTGATGATCTTTTCTCTCTTTGAAAGAGTCTAAAGGATCTTTATTTTTCAGAGTTAGTTTGCCTTTCTATATGACAGTTATCACAATTCTGAGGAATTCACAGGTTTTTTGGATGTGTGTCAAGGGTACAAAAAGCTAGCCCTGTGTTAAGTATTTTTAATTTCTAAAGTTGATTATGTGTTCACCGCAAAATATTTGTCTATTGCCATATATCGTCCTTTCCATCTTCATATGAGAAAATAGTTGTGCAGAGCTATGCTACTTAAGTTGCCGTATGTATACTTGATTCACGGAAAGGAAAGAAATGTGCTGCAGACCACCCAACCTAGTGGCTGGATTTATGCTCCACTTCGAGTAGGGGTAGTTTAGTAGTTAAAGCCTAAAGGAAGAAACCCCCTTTGGGAGGATAGAGTAGTGATTATCTACAAGCGATCTGCAATTAAACGTAAAGGCCCTATAATACAGCTTTCACAAAAGCTGTTGTGATAAACTTGAGGGTTTTTGAATGAGGTTTATGTGCCCATGTTGTGGTTTAACCCCAGCT